>JANHGL010002714.1:79603-98577 GCA_024611195.1 Ceyx melanurus | reverse complement strand
AGGCATTGGAATGGGCTGCCCAGGGAGGTGGTGGAGTCCCCATCCCTGGAAGTGTTTAAAAATTGTGTGGATGTGGTGCTGGGGGACATGGTTTAGGGACTGGCAGTGCAGGGTGAATGGTTGGACTTGATGATCTTAAAGGTCTCTTCCAACCAAATGATTCTATGATTGAATCTCCTTTTCTGTAATTTTCATAGCTCAATGAACAAATATTTCTGATGAGTGCCTTTTCTACAGTTACAAATGTTCATAGAATGCATTAGGTTGGAGGGACCTCTAAAGATCATCTAGTCAAACCCCCTTCAATAAGCAGGGACATCTCTAGGTCAGGCTGCTCAGAGCCTCTTCAAGCCTGGCTCTGAATGTCTTTAAGGGATGTTCACCTCTCCAAGATACTTGTACATGGATATGCCACATTTTTATCTACCCTGATCTTTGCAGTCAATGGACCATATGTTCTGTGGGGGAACCTGTACTTGCACTGCTTTAATTGCGATCCACCTTCTATCCAACTGAGCACACAAAGTGGTTCTTCTCTCTTTCACTTGTAGTTATCACCTTTGTCACTAATGGAGTTCTAAGTTCACCATTCCAGTCACTGAGAAGGATGACACAATAAAAGGGATGTAGGACAGCAGATAGTACTGAACATGAGTTCTAGCTCATTGATTCTGTAATGACTACCATCCTGGGTGTAAAAAACAATAAAAAAAAATAATCCAGAAACCCCACCAAAATGCAAAATTCACTCTCCCTCAAACTAAAAATCCTATTCAAGTTCAAATTTAGTAATTGTTCCACAGTCTCTTCAGAAAGTCACAATGAAGACAGTGTTACAAAGCAGGTAGCTTCATAGGCAAGAGTTCAATGGCTTAAAATAACAAGATTGTCATCTCACATGAGGGAACTCTGGAAGTAAGTGCAAAATATTTGCATGTTTATTTCATATGTCTCACTGTAACAACATGTCTGTTGATCGCTGTTAGCAGCTGTAACTTTCCTTGCAAACTGCAATGCTTTATTTAATAACAGTGCAGTTGCTTTTGTTGATGCACTGTAATTGTGCTGATGGTTACATCGCCACTTGAGGCAAACTTAATTTTGTCCCTTAGTGTATTTAGTGTCAAACCTCTTACCAGATGACACTATGACATTGCTGAGATTATTCATAAGTAGTGGAGATGACTGTTTTATGTTTTGTTTGTGTCAAAAATGCATAGAAGTACTGATTACTAACAAAGTCAGATGTGGAAGAGTGTGTTTGTCTGTTTCACACTGTTAAATTTCTGTACTCTTAACCTGAAAAATCCTAAGCACCATATTATTATTATAAAATAATGTTTTCAAGGATATTGACTTCTATTTAATAAATCAGTGAAATGGTTATGATCTGTTGCCTATCTTGCCTATCCATTATATTCAGATTAATATCTCTCTCACCTGAGGAACAAATCCACAGCAAAAACGCATGATTCTGCCACACTATCAATGTATTCCTGCAGATGGCTGTAGAACTCTTCAAGTTTATCATCAGTGAGTATTTCAGCTAATTGAGAGGCTTGATAAGTTTATAAATTAACTTCTTTCACAAGAGGTTACAATAAGGCAAGAGTTGTCTGGCTTGCATTTTAGAAGGGACTTGAGAAAGATATTTTGAAGGGGAAAACTAATTTAAATTGTCAGTTCTTGGTCTAAAAAAGTAAGATTTTTTTTCCCTCCTCTCTAGGGAACCTGTTCCAGTGCTCTGTGACCCTTACAGTAAAGAATTTCCTCCTCATGTTGAGGTGGAACTTACTGTGCTCCAGCTTCCATTTCTCCTTGTCCTATCACAGGGCACAAGTGAGAAGAGGTTGCCCCCCTCCTCCTGACACTCAGCCCTCATATATTTATAAACATTTATTAAATCCCCTCTCAGTCTTCTTCAGACTAAAGAGCCCCATGTCTCACACTCTTTCCTCATAAGACACATGTTCCAGTCCCTTAATCATCCTTGTAGCCCTCCACTGGACTCTCTCGAGCAGATCCTTGTCCCTCTTTTACCACACATTCTTTATCTCTCTAAAGTATGCATGCTGCATGTGCACTTCCAAGCAGACTACCTTGAGGTCAAAGTTTCTGGGGAGTAGATGAAGATAGAGAAGAATGAAAAAAACAGTTGCTTAAACAATGTGTATTTCAACTCCACATCTTAGTATAGGTGTTATTGGTATAGGACAATCTTGAAAAACAGCAATGTATGATAAGGACATTTTATATAAACCTCAGTACAAATTTATCCAGTATTAGGTCAAATCAATGTCTGAAATCTGTTTTGTTATTTATTCCAGAAACACATCATGTGCATGTGTGCCTGGTGGCAGTCTGGGCAGTTAGCATATTACGTGCCAGAACACTCACCGCAGTCTACACCAAAGCTACCGTGACAGCTGCATTCTTGGTGAACTGTTCTTCACCTGAGCCTTTTTTCCACAAAAAAACCACAAACACTAACTTTTGATAATGGGACACTGAGATCCTATGATCAGGCTGTACATAAGGTCTACCTCTACTTCCATCAAACTCTTCCAGTAAATTATAAGAATTTTGTGGCTTTTTTGGAACCCGTGAAAGCAACATCAGTGATATGCAGGATCAGGAGACAGATTCCTGGAAATCAGAAACTTAAAAATCTTGTTCTCTAGTTGCCTGATTTTGTTTATAATGTGTGAACTAATTCACAAATTAATACATGTTCCCTTATACTAACTTTCTGCACGTTGTAGAAAGAACCATCACCATCTCATTCAACACCAGAATATTGACAGTGTTAAAAAGGATTCCTCTCATGGCTAGGAGTGGTAGACCAGTACCATTGAAAATTAGTGTTGTCTACAAAATACATTAAAACTCTTAACAGAAACTATTCATTCAGCTCTAAAGAACTGGCAATATAAAAATTAAATACAATCCAAATGCAGCATATATATAATTTTTAATGCTTATAAAGATGAATTTACATTTCTTCTTGAAATCACTTCCACATGTGATTCCTCCACATTCTTTACAAACAGTAAAGCTTTCCTTCAGACTTGTCTAAAGAATGACATAATCTATACAATATATTGCTTCATCTGCCTCCACAACTGTGGAAAGCATTACATTGACCAGAAAAGCTATGCAGTTTATTTCCTTTTATCAAATCTTCAAAAAATATGATAAAACTTTGCAACTCTATCAAACTCCTTTCATGAAATGCCAATCTGTTCACAAAATTACTTTAAACATAAAGGTGACATATCAGTATTATTGAAATTTCTAGTGCAATCCTATTATGTGAAAAATACAAGCTCCCTGGCCCCATTAGATTACCTCATCACCTAATACTTTTTCCTAGTATGTTCCTTTCTGTTACATTTTCCAGCACTTTCATGTGTCATTCAGAAACAGCAGTCATCCAAAATTTACTTGAACTCTACAAACCTACATGGTCAACTCCACACTGTCAGAATTCACATTATTGTGAACTGAGTCTCTAAAAAAAAATAAAATACTCTGTAGTAGAGGGCTACTGCCCTCAGAAAGGACAATGCATCGTTTTTTCTTGTTTCTAATTAGTAATTTAAGCATATGTTCAGCATTTAACTCTAAATGTTTGCCTTTTCCCCAAGCTCTAAGACAGCTGTCCAAGATGTGAATGCCAAAAAACATTTAAATATCAACATCTGTTGAATTATGTTAATTTAGTGTAGTATAATTGGGAATGAATTGGAATTGATCAAAAGTATATGAATTACACAAAGGCAAATCCAAACCAATGTCTTGGTGTACAAACAAGTTGCCAAGGAACACTGAGGGAATGAAACAAAAAAATCCACTTCTGTTAATTAAATAGCCAAAACAGTTTTCTTCCACAAATGACATGATTTAACATTTTCAAGACCAAAAATGAATATTTATACTTATTTAGAATATAAATTTTGTATTATTTCAGAATATTTCTATTTTGATAGCAGGTTCCATTATTGCTTTGTGTCAACCAACACCTGATAAATATAGTGCTCATATTTATGCAATGGTGTAACATAATTAGAAATTAGGTTGCAGCAATAGGTTACCATCCTACTTCAAGACAATAACATTTCATAAATTCTAAATCAAATATTCTTTGGTTTATTCTTCATCTTGTGACAATACTGTTGGTATACAAGAGTTACAGGCCTTGATTGGGCTCTGATGTGATTTGGAAAATATTTCTAACACAATAAAATCCATGGGGTTGAACTGATACTTTAAACAAAAGGACTCAATATCTTATTCAGATACACTATTTCCTATAGATATGTCTTGATACTATTTGATCACTAAGCATGACATTCACTAAATAAACTCAGTGCAAGAGAAATGTATTCTGTTGAAAATATGAAAAACCACATCTTAAAGTTCCAGATTACACTCATTTAGAGTGAGATTAATTTACTGCAAACATTAGTGTCATATTCAAAATCCCTTACTTTCAAAACAGGTAAGGAACAAGAACAAACACTAAAAGTCCAATATAGTAGCTCAAACTACTATCTGTGGGGTCTGTGTGTTTTTACTAAATCGGGTGCTGCCCTCTTCCAAAATGGCTCCATCTTCTATTCTTTCCAGAGAATAAAAATACCAAACTGATGGAGTAATACTGTCCCTAAGGGTGACACCATTCACATAATTTAATCTGGAACTGCAAATAATATTAAACACCAATCATAACAGTACACTTACTGCTTCATGGCAATCCAAAGAGATAAAACTTCTTAGTTGTTAATTTCTAATGATGTAAACACTTTTGGATTTTAATGTTATATCTGAATCTCCTTCATTATTAGCTCTGGGGTTACAAGATAATAACTTAATACCTTTAAGAATTTTACACTTGAATTAAAAGCTATGCTTAAATAATAATTTAAGTATTTTTGTTGAGAATCACCTAGTAAAACATTTATGCATTCCTTAGCCTTATGTCAGTGTAAGTATTTGTGGGTTTTAATAAATAATTGTCAAAAACTGGCTGAATTTACTAGCTCTGGTATTGTAATTTCATCCTGCACAAGCCACATGAAACAGTTAGAGTTCTTGTAATTAACAAGTAGTCTAATGTACAGTTTTCTTATCCCAGTCAATTATCAGCTGATCAAAAAATGAAATAATTAATGGTTTAATTTATTTTTGGCAAACCTGCAACTCGACAAATAGTTTTGTATCTGCTGCAAATCAGGACTCTTTCCCAAACAACAAATGACACAATGGGAAAGAGGGAACAAGCAGAATTCTTACATATCTTTGTCTCTTTACAAGATCAAATAAAGAGCACCTGTAATGCTATCTGTCACATCTGTGTAAGAAAGTACCACGATCTGTATCATCAGATGAAAATGAACAAGGGCTATGCAAATGTACAAATAGGAGTTTCCCTTCCGAACTGTGAAAGACAGAAAGTTGTATTTCTAATCAAAGCAAGAATACACTTTTGAAAAACTCTCATCAGATTTGGTGTAATTTTTCTCAGGAGCTTTCTTTAGACACTAATTCATAGAATACTGTTAGCTATAAAAAGTGATCATACTTGATTTATCATCGTGTACCAAGACAAGGCACATACTTAAGATGCACTGAGGACAACTAGGAAAAGGACAGAAAAGAGACAGTTGGATATCACATGACAAAGTTACAACTAACATTCTGGAGTTCTACTGACACCACCATTTAGTAGTATCTGAGATTCAAAGACTTTTTGCCAGCTCAAAATAGAGCAAATACATGGGATTATTGGATGACTGGCACAGAGTACCCTGTCACATTGTAGTAATGGCTGAGTACGTGGCTCCTGCTGATTTTTCAAGAAATATCAAACTATGGTCTACTTTGCAGCCACAAGAAGTTGCTAACTAGTTCATATCAAGCTGCTGCTACAAACTAGATTGTTAACGTGTCATAAGCTAGCTAGTTGAAACATAAACTGTGTAATTATACTCCACCTTGAAATAACTTTTATGAGTACAGCTTAGCCTTCTTTCAAGACAGAACTGAACTTCATAAGAATTAAGAAATAGCTTTGTTTCTATTGAAGATGTCTGGAGGAGTGTTTGAGTGTGGAAATCCAAAAAAGGATTACCAAGCTATATAAAAAAAAATTGGTAAGCAGTAAAAATTCGGGCACTCTTTTCAGTACTTCACTTAATGAATGAATTCTACACACTGTACAGTAAGAAAAAAATTATATGTAGATAAAATAGTGATACTTAACAGAAACACACTGTAAAAGAAATATGACACAAGACCATTATGCATAATAAAGGAAAATATTACATAGGTTTAACTTCTTCAGTAGTCTGTTGTTTTCCCAATCTACAAATGTGTTGGTCTTAGATTACATTATAAACTAACTAGTTACAGCAATGATTGTATGCTCAAAGGCAAAATATTAAGTTGCTTAAGTATTCTGGTTATTTTGTTAAATAAGGATAAAAATACCTCCTAATTTCATAAGAGTATTGTGAGAATAAATACATTAAATATTAAGAGACAGGCAGACAATTGTGTGATGGAGGTCCCCCTATATTTCATAATATTATCACATGTTCAAAACCACATTATAGCAGCTCAGCAAAATACTGTTCAGTGCTGTCTCCATTGCTGACTAAATGCATCTGTTAGCCCTGGGGAATCTTCTTTAGGTAGAACTCATTTTTATAAAATTTTACAAAGGTGACTTAAGAAAATGTGTTTTACCTCATGAGGTATGCAGGCAAACAATGAGCACATAATCAGCTATGGCAGTTCAGCTGCCAAGCAACAACTTGTTAACTGCCAGTAACTCAATCATGTTCAATTGCTTGCTCATAGCTTCGGGCTATAGACCAGACATTTGGTGTGCGAACAACTGCACCAGATGAAGACATTACTATCCCAACTATTTGTTATCACACATCTGCTGGAGATTATAATCTCAACATCTCTGCTGAGGAAGAAATCATGTGAGCGCTCACTAATATGGTTTGTACAAAACAGGCAATTTAATTTAAATAGGTGAGTTGAGCTAACCAGGCTTATTTTCCCCAAAGCATATGAAAAAATGCAGACAAAAAAACCCAAACCAAACAAAACAATAAACCCCTTCTTTACTGGCAAAAGAGTAGAGGTTTAAAACAAACTGCCTGAAGAATAAACAGCTTGAAGCAGTGTAGCTGGATTGGGGAGGGAACTGTTCCTGTCCTAATGCAGAAAGATAATGTAAGCAGAGAACTTAATTTCAAGGCTATACAGGGTACATAAAGGTGGTTTCTAGTATTATTTGGTACTGTTTATTATTTATTATTTCCAGTATTATTTAGTACTGTTTATATAATTTAAATTACTAATGGGAAAATTACATATTTTTAGATTAAAGCTGACCTGTAAAGGTAGCATAAATACATATATTTAAATGTGTTAATTACAAAAGCTCATGTGTTGAACTGTATCAGCATAACATAACCTATCCAGGTTCTAGGTATTGTAGTTCTGGACTGTCCCCTTCCATAAAATTGGTTCATTAGTAATCATATCAACAGTTCTCAACAATTTAATTATTTTGCTACAAGCAAAATTTAATGTTATTTTATATAATACTGTCTCATTATTATTAATTTTGACAGAAGAACCCTAATACAAAAAACCCATTACATTAAAGCTCACCCAGAAAGTATCAGAAATATTCCACCATGAAGAGACAGCTGTAGACCACTGTTGTACTAAGAGCTTCACACCTTTCTAAATTTATTTACAGAGTAAATTATTCCACAAGTCACTGATCCGATGTAATATGGGTATTTACATATTGTTTACATGCTGAGACAGGAACAGTGTTCAGCCATCCAAAAAGGGTTAGAAAAGTCAAGGCAAGAATAGAAAAATGTAAATATATACATATCTCATACATATACGAAAACCAGAAAAATAGGTCTTCGAGAGCAGCAAACAAAACCGATAGTTCCTTAACAAGAAATACATTTGAGCAAAAACTATACAAAGGAAGTTCCAGAGAAATTCAGTCTTGGGATAAATTCAGATTAAGCTGTATTCTGAGTAAGTACAATAATTTTATAGAATGTCCAGTTCTTACCCACTGCTGCTGTTCTATCACTCCATTTAGCAATGAACAGCAAAGCAATAAAAGGTCACAGCCATTACTTTTTGTATGCCTCATTTTAGGAGGGTTACTCATCTGAATTATCTTGATGTGTCAACTGTAATAGTTTAACACATGCAAGAACTAATTTAGAGTAAATTTTATAAATATTTTCAGGTATAAGTAAAGACTTGCATTCAACAGACAATTTGCACATGCACGTAGCATGCTGAAATAATGAAAAGTTTTTTACAATTTTATTAATTCTGTAACATAACCTTGGGACATTTATTGGTAGAATTGTAGTTTAGTGGGTTTTAAAGTAATTGGGCACATGCAAAAATCTAAATGACAGATGTCCATTTCAATATTTCCTACACAATAATGAAGATGTATGTACATGTGCAACTAAGGTGATGTTCACCATTTCTTTAACTCTGAACAGTATTTGCTACTAAACCAGTAATTTCTATAGGTACCTTGTTAAACAGAAACACCTTCCTTCTCTGTATTGTCTAGTGAAACTAAGATTAACCCTCTTGGTAGAAGTGATAATTTAATATTGTCATAACAAAATCAGTTAAGTGAACTTATTCTAAAATTTTAAATAAAACATGATTTAGCAAGTGCAATTGGCAGAAAATACGTGTAGAAATTTTTAGGTTTTTTTTTTTTTTTTTTTTTTTTGTGATTAATAGAAAAGGTTTAAATACTTGGATAATCAAGTTTTAAGAGTGTATAACCAGAACTTAATATGCATATTTTCAAAATAAGCATTTGTCTCCTTTTCCAAGCATTCATCAAAGCAAGTATTTAACAATACTCAAAATGTATTTCAGGATGATATATATACTAAGAGACAAGTGCCTGAAAGACAACTGTCTCACTCAAAATTAAAAAAATCTATGACAACTTTTTGAAAAAAGTAATTTGATAGCACATTTTCATTTTTACAGAACAACATTAAAATTGTAAGTTGCAAGTTGTGGAAACAATTCTACGATTTTTTGTTTTAAAAAATACCTGAATTAAAATAATTATTTAGCAAAAAAACCCACCCAAACGTCTAGGAAGAGACCTCTAGACCAGTGCCCATATATGCAATGCTGAATTTTCTGTCTTTTGAGAGGGAAGAAAGAAGCTGAAAGACAGAACTAGATATTTTTTAGTAAGTCTTCACAATGATTTTTTTTAATTATTTTATTACCTGCTAGCTGTTTTTACAGAGCTGTTCTTCTTGTGTCCTCTTTCTGACCGGTTGTCTCGCAACAGTTGAAGCTATTAAAAAAACGTTCAGACTTATAAACAATGCCTTTTTTTTGCTTTTTAGAAATATCCTGCCAATGCCGTTCTTTTCTTCTTGAGTAATCTTTCAACAGTTTTCACTCAAAGCTTCTAATAGAATTATACAATAACAGCGAATATTTCAAGATACATCCACCAATTAAAAATTCCGAATAAATAAAAACGTAAAAATTAAAGCATTCTGAAAACATTAGAAAGCCATGTAGTTTACAATTTCACAATTAAGTAACATATATTTTACAATTGTCACCATTTCAGTTTGTATTAAAAATGTTGTATAAAAAAGCAGAACACTTGAATTACAAAAAATATTCAGGTTGGCACTTGTATCTAGGGCGTTATGAAACACTTATAAACTGTTCTAAGCCCCAGGAGCATTTGTAATTTGAAAGTTGAAACCACAACAACAGAGTATTAAAGCTTCCCATAATAGTGAGGAAGTAGGAATAATGAAGGATGCATTTATCTGAAACAGTGACTCAGCTTCTGGAATGAGCTCCGATTTACTCTATTTTTAGACAAACACAGGAAGACTTTCCATTCAGACTAGCTCCAAAACTCATAAGGGTTTTTTCCAATATTATGGTATTTGTCAGGATGAGTAAAGTGGCAGTAAGAGTAAAAATTACTGTCAAAAGAATAAGTTTTCTTAACACTAAAGACATTAGAACTAGAGAGTATAAAAAGTACAAATGTTTCTTGAAACTAATAATATATGGAAGAAAGTGTAGAATTAAAGACTGTTTAAAAACAGACTACAGGTAAATGGATCTAATCTTCACAGCAAACACATTGAGAAGTCCACTTGAGATTAGCAAATTATGAATTTAATGACTTGGCCAACCACACCTTAATGTTCTACATAAGCATAGACTCCAAAAAATAAGTAAAAAAAAAACAAACCAAACACAACAAAAAGCCAGTCAAGCTCACTCTCATCTAGCAAATATGACTACTTATAGCATCAAAATTTCAGGTATAGGAGAAAGATTAGCACAAGAGAAATTTTATCATTAGTAATTACAATTAAATAGGTAATATTTAAAGTGCTCTGTTTCTCCTACTAGGAAATGTGTTTCAAAATAATGAGAGTTAAATGTGAATTGTGTAAAGTCGTCCATTTGGATGTTGAGTGTCAGTCAGCTTACTGTAACAGGTTAGAAATTCTAACTTTACATCTGAAACTGTACTGTTTTATCTACTCTGGAAGTTTTGGATAAGTAATATAAATTTAAGAGATTCAGCTTCTTCTGAAGTTCAAAAGAAGGGAGAGGTGTCAGGTAAGCATATACACTGAATTGACTTATAGGAGCTATAAATTATTATGATGGATCATCCTAAAATGAACCTCCTAAAGATTCTACAGATCTTAATTCCTGCCAAAGCTTCAAATCTATTTAAATTTGTAAATTTACTAGCAAACTGGCATGGATATAAAGAAATAACTATTATGTAACTTTTTACCAACTTAAAAAATGTACAGTGGTACTTCAGTCTTGAATTCCAATCTATTGATGACATATTAACCATTCAGTAAAAGCAGCTGAAAGTTAACTATACATTTATGAAATGAAACTAGACTTACTTTCATGTTTTATGGTTTTTGGCTACTATGTTCTGTTTAGACCTTACTATTTATCCATAAAGACAGGTATTTCTTCATGTCTGAAGAGAAAATAAAGAAATAAAGTACCCTGTTGCTAATCAAATGTTAAAAAGTCTTCAGATACTCTAAACCACATAGGCTTGGACATCCATAAGAGTATATTGTAGAGGCTCAGCAGACAAACTAGTGAAATATTTTCCCCAATATCTGTACTGCCATACAGTTACTTTTTTACTGCAGTGGTCATTTTAACCAGTGAAATGAAAAAAAAAAAAAAAAAATGTATTGAAGAACTTCCTGTAGAAACCTGTCTGCTCTTATTACTATTCTGTGTTTTTTGATTTTGTGAGTCAAGCAGTTTGCTTTCCAGTGTTTAGAGAAACACAACACTTGGAGATATTATGATCAACAAAATAATTAATAAAAATAACCAGACTTAATTTAACCTGTTCAAACTCAAAGATGGTTAACTGAAATTAAGTGAATAATTAAATAATTTTAATTAAGGGACTTTTTGAAATGCACTGCTGTTAATATCTTTCCTTAAGAGAAAATAGGAAGCCACACCTGCTTTGTTTATTGTTTCATAAAATATTAGCCCACTACCTCTTAGAGTAGAGGTAGTTAAATTTCTTCATACATCTCAAGTAAACTGTTCTTAATCAAAGCAGTTCTTACCTGGCTATGTTCCTTCCTAGCCCCAGGGCTAAACCACTGTCTGTGGGAGAAAAAGAAAAGACAGGTTTAACAATATAAGTAACAAAGCACATGCTGTCATATGACCAGTCTGTGCGTGCTTTTGGGTATTTAGTCTGCCAGGAAAATACAGCCTTTGGCTATGCTTTATTTTAATGGGTTCTTTTTATTGAACTCTCTAAGTCTGTAACAGTTTTGAAAGAATGCACCACATATTTAAATTCTGAGTAGCTACTGGCTTTATAGGTAATTATATTTAGGTTTTGTATGTTATATAAAATAATATGTAAATAATAGTATTTTAATATACTATAATGCATGTTCCATATTTAGTACTGAAGTGTTATTAATGATTATAAAAAAATATTAAGTACCGTGGGCTACCTGTTAGTTATTAATGTATTACTTCATAAACCAAAGTCTCAGTTTGAATCTTAAGTGAAATTCACCATAAATTCAGTGGGTTCATGTTGCTGTACAAGTGGGCAATTTTAAATATTGGCAGGCCTATTTCACACAGGTGAAAATTTAGATTATGACACTTATTAATACTGGTTCACATATACATTGTGATCATACAGAACTGAACTAACATCTGAATGTAGCTGTAATAAGCATTATAGAAACCTGGTTCAAATTTTGACACTTGCAAAATGCAAAGGGCAAGGTAAAAACAATTAAAACAAGGGCGATCTGAAATTACATACAGTACCTACATATTACTAATGTAAGCAAGCAATAAGTGTTGGGCAGAGGATAAAATAATTTCATCCGTTATAGTGTTGCACAAAAAGACCATAACATAATCTGTTACTATGCTTATAAATTCCTCTAGAAATGTAACAAAAAATTATAAGCTTAATCTACTTTTTTTTTTTTCTGAAGTAGTTAAATTCAGTACAATTTACTCTTTTTTTTTTTTTTTCCCACAGCAGCCATATAAAGACACTTCAATTTTCATTTTAATTAAGATACTGAGAAGCAGCAGATTCTATGGAATTGTCTGGTCTAAATTGCTCTTTTTTTTTGTCAAAAATCTGAAAGTTTTGTGGCTTTTTGACACTGATTTTTATGTTGGTTGGTTTGTTTGTTTTAATTCGCTTAATTACAGTGTTATCTGTGTTCTTATTTATTTTAAAAAAACCAAAACCAAACCAAAGTCACAATAGCAGTTGAATTATTTTAGGTTAGATATAACTTATTAAATCACAACTTCTTTAGTTAACATACACATTTGCAAGTTATGACTTGCAACACAAGATGATTAGTAGCATAAAAGAGTTGGTACTGAGGATCTGATGTTCGTAGTATTTATGCTTTGGCAAGTTTTTTTTTAAACTGTGGATGTTATATGTAGTAGCAGTTAGAACATATAAAGGTATCACCAAATATATTATTTCCTAATAATCAGCATTTGTGTTTTTTAGATTTCCAGTTGGAAAATATAAAAAAATATAAACTTTTATTTTAACTATTCAAAAGAGGTAACCAATAACTAATATTGCTAAATGTTGTCAACTGAAAGGAATAATAGTTTACAGTAATGGCACACTATAGCAACTAAACCAACTGAATGACATTCCTTATTTCAGTGTGTCTAAACAATTAATTCAATGTCTTTTTGCAGAATTTATCATAAACTTCTTCCTCACATGATACATCATGTGAAAGATTCAAATATATTATGCTTCTTTATTTTAATATATTTAAGCTAGGCATTTCTGAACTTCCCTTAAGAGAAAAGTATTCACTCACATTTGGTACCTAGCCTTAAAAATAATTGTCTTTTAGGAAAATGTATAATAAAAACACATTTAGAAAGCACTGAACTTCATGTTTCCTTAAGAAACTAAAATGAATTACAAAGGATTAGAAATATTATTTTAAAATAAAGATCATTATGTAAGTGAGCTGAGGCTCTCTTATCACATATTTGTACAGTTGTAAAATGTGGCTTCGGCATAGAGGTAATACTGTAAAGAAAACAATAATAAAGTTATAACTCCAATCACTGATACTCACTCATGGTGAAGAGAATCCTGGGACAAGTGAACTGTTTTCCTGCTACCACCTGGTCCTGGAGATATCTAATGGAAAAAAAAAAAAAAAAGTAGGAAATAAAAGTCTTTGAATAATGGGGGCAGCATATACACTCACAAAAATAATTGTTTATTAAGAAAACGTATCACAAATACTAAATCCATAACAGAGACATTATATTAGATACAGTAAATGCAATTAGCAGTACCTGCAATTTTAAAGTCAAGTCTGAGGGCAGAAAGTACTATACAAAATTTATCTAAATACTTTGTGTGTAATTCTCATTGGATGTTAGACAACAGACATTTACAGTTCTTAAGGGCCTAAGCTACTTCCGAAAAGTCCATGAAACACTATCTGTGAAAGATGAAAGATGTTCTGAAAATCACATTGAACATACTGTCTTGCTTTATGGATAATGGAGCAATAAGTTTATTTTAAAATGCTTCCAGCCTTTGTATCCCAACAAAACTTTAAAAATTCAAGTTGATGTGGAATAGAAAGCAAAGATAAAATATTTTTAGCAGCCTGTACAGTAGTCCTTTTCTAGTGTACTATATATACTGAAACCAAAGATACATAATATGCTCAATTTAAGAATGATCTTAAGAATGTTTGACAGCATATGCAAACTATTGCAGGTGATGATCTTCTGGTATTGCTCAAGAATGCATTCAAATATCTTTATTTTTACAATCTGCTTAATTTGTCTGCATATGTAGGTAGGAAAAAGCGGAATCATGCGAAACCCCCTGATGAAACTTGTTTTTGAAGAATCAGAGCAGCACGCAATAGATGCAATAGTCAGTATATTACCAGAGGTAGGAATGAAGTCAGGTGTTCTGCCAGTTTTGTAAGGAAACCACAAAAAGTGGTTTATATTTATATGGCTCAGGCTTGCCAAAAGTACATAAGCGGAAGGAAAAAAAACCCCATATAAAAAGCATATAAAAGCAGCCTACTTTTATCAAAAGAACAATGTGCTCAGCTTTTAAAGATAAATATCTTTACTCCTCTGGTGTCATGATGGAGAAAAGCCAAGGCAGTTGAAGCTTCAAGTCTGGAAAACTTTCAAAGAACACTCACTGAATAATTTGAAAGCTTCATGTGGGTAAAGTATGTGACCAAAATCTGTTTCTTTGACCTGAAGAATGATGTCACTTGAGGCTAAGTTGAGGAACCCTGAAGTGGTGTTACTTTTCTGGCTGACAGTGATTGAAAAGAACTGATAATAGCTTAATGCAGAAAAAAATCTATGCAAACATGCAGATCTCTCATAGAGAAAATCATGGCAGCAACATGGGAGAACAGTACCTACTGCTTTATCTGCGTTTGAAATTTACTGTTTTACTAGACTTACTGAGCCCTGATATAGTCACATGATAATAACAAAACAGTGACCAAATTTTACTTTTACAATATTATAATTAACCTAATAATAACAAAGACAAATGTAAATTCACAAATACAGACCCAGAAATATGAACAAATATTTTAATATGCAATTTCCAAATTTTAAGATTAATAACTAAACTGTTGCTTTCACGCTATAGATAAACATGTACCTCAAGCTCTTGAGAGTTACATCCTGCATTAATCTCAAAATGAGGTTTTCATGCTATTCAAGTGGGTATCCCTGGAATATAGTAATCCATTTTCTACACTGTGGCTATAAAAAAAGCCGACTGTTGCTATGTCATGCTTTGTTAGAGGTTCATGATCACATTATCTCATGGTGGACCTGACACTTTTATTCAGTTTACAGTATGTTCTGTGTACAGGCAACTTATTTCCTTTGCCAGAGCTGCTGACAACCTTTTCCACACTATATTAATCTTGTTTACAGACTTTATCTTGGTACAAATATCAGAAAACTGAACTTTTTATCTCAGGGAGAAAATAAACAACACGTTGACAGAAGCAAAAGCTATTTTCTGGACTAAAATTGGTTGTTGATCTGCAGGCATACTTATGAAAACAAGTTTAAGTTTCCAGCTAACTCAAAATACAGAATCGGAAATTTAATAAGCACGGAAATTTCAAGAAAAAATAATATATAATTAAACTCATAATGCATATCAATAATATTGATCTTTGCAAAAAACTGAATGCTGATTATTGTAAGATTCACAATATGTTAATGCAAAGTAATTCCTCTTTGCAAAATTTACCTAGGGTGTAAAAACCCAAATAAAAGCCTATTGCCCACCCTCACCTGCTAACTTGCTATTAGAAAAATCTACTCCAAAGAACTGCTGAACAGAAAAGTCAATTGCTCTAGAATGTCACAGCAGATAGTGGGACACTACAATAAAAGCAAATAACAGATTCTTTATTCATGTGAAAAAATGCATAGTTATCTAGAATTATTTCAGGTGATGAAATCCTAGTGCACAAGAAGAAATCAGGAGGTAAAGTATGAGCTTTCCATTAGGTAACAAAATAAATGGCACTGAAGGTTTACAGAATTAAGATTTCCCCCCCCCCCTTCAATGGGATATATGCTAGTGTGTATGTCTGAGTGTACACATGCATCAGGGAATCATTATTCCTGTGATGGGTGTGTTTAGAAGATTGACAGACAAGGCTCATTTTAAACATCAAACTAAATTAATTAATTAACAACAGTTCTTGGTAATAGTCAGTTCTTACACACTATTAGCCATCCTCCTTATACAGGCCAAAGTGTTAGTTTTAAAACTTGTAAGCTAAATTAACTGTGAATATACAATCTCATAGAGCCGATACTGTATAGTCATACTGATGACTATGGTCCTTGATGGTTCTTAGCCACAAGGGTCAAGGTGATAGAGACTGAGCCATCTGAGAAAAGAGGTTGGAAATTAAGGGGTCTTTTCTTCCTTACCAAATACTCCTAGTTTATTCCTGTTGTCTTTATGTTACCATTCCCGCCAAAAAGGTGAAGGAGGGGGTGATTTCTTTTTTGTAACCAGCACCTGAGACATGGGTGAGTTAAATGCAACCTGAAAAAGCACATTTTAACAATGTCCAACTATTTCAGACTCAGCATTTACAGGAAAAACTTCTCCACTCTTCTTTAATAATATAAATATAGTAATATTTGTTTCAAACATTTTAATGGATACTATTTTTGAAAAAATGTCATAGCAGGTTGTAAATTCATGCATTCATGAACAGAATTCTTACTTCAGAAGTTCCTTACTGTAAGGCATTAAAATGCTTAAAAAATGCCCAATAAACTCTTTCAAAAACTTTTTAGCAGTATCTTTAATAGTCTGTGTGTCTAGAAGTTGCACTAGCCAATAAGTGAACATTAGCATACTCATACTGGAACTTATGTAACTGAAACTAATATAAAACGGGTAATTATTTATAGTTCCTTTAATTAAGAATAGCAGCTTTAAAAAAAACTACTAATGATGAGGAATAATGTCCTAGAGATTGAGGAACCTTGTCAACAGTCCAAAAGTACAAAAGAAACATCATAGGTCTTCAGACAGCACAACTGTGTTGAAGTGTGTGGCTTAGTTGCACAAAGCAGCAAAACAAGTAGGAGTGTAAAGGAAAATGAGGGAAATCTTTGAGCCTTCTTGCTTGTCATTGTCCTCCTGTGCAAAATCTCTCCAGCATCACAAGGCACAAGAGAGATACAGTTCCAATCTACAGTTGATGTAACTGTTTTAATAAGAATAAAGTTTAGTCTTTGGAACTCTCAATTTATTCTGTCCACAAGTTGCTTTACCACTGCTTTATTAAGATGACAAGGTGATAGCTACATACATTTTAGAGTCTCTGAAGCACATGTACTCCGACTCAAAGATACAAATTACTATTTGGCAAAGATTGCTTTGCCTTAGAATTTATGGCCTATACTGATGGACACAGTCAAACAGAAAAGTATTCAAGCATAAGAAGTTTTGTCTCAAAAAACACAACATGGGATAAGGCTTCCTGAGCTACTACTTATACTTCAGAAGTGATACATGGAAAGATGGTGTGATTAAACAGAAAAAGTCAAGAAAGACAGAGGATTTCAATCTCAATGTTGAACACGTAACTATTAAATGATTTAAATGCTACTAATATAGAACAGAATATTTCAGTTGGAAGGTACCTACAGTGACAATCTAGTTCAATTTCCTGACCACTTCAGAGCTGACTATAACTTAATGAATGTTGTTAAAGGCATTGTTCAAATGCATCATAAATACTGACAGGCATGGGACCAACTCTCTAGGGAGCCTGTTTCAGTGTTTGATCATCCTCTTAGTTATAAATGATTCCTAATGTCCAGTCTAAACCTTCCCTGGCACAGGTTTGAACTCTTCCTACACTTCCTGACACCAGTTCAGAGAGAAAATTGATGAGCACATCCCTCTCCACTGCACCTCCTCAGGAAGTTGTAGGGAGCAGTTAGGTCACCCCTCAGCCTTCTTTTCTCTGAACTAGACAATCCCCAAATCCTTAGCCCTCCTTATAGGACATGCCCTAATGACATTTTTTGACCAGATGATCAAACCACTAACTGAGAGGGAGCAAATTGTCTACAGTATAGTCACAGGTTGTTTGAACACTGCTTTTTGGTTTATATGGATAGGGTATGAAATACCCAAGACTGGGGTTTATATGAAAGATTATTTAAAGAGAAAAGAATCATTTAGTGAATCAATTTATGCATCTTTTAACAAAATAAATATTACAGTGCTATTATTTGCTGTACTTTTTTTTTTTTTTTTCCAACAAAAGATTCAAGGTATTAAACCAAAACAAAATACATTTACACTGTTGCCTAACAATTCTGTTAACTTTTCATTTGTGGTATATTTTTAGTTCCCAAATAGTCCATGGGTAATCATTAATTATTTTTAAAGATACCTATAATACAGAGCTCCCAAGTATCAATGTGTTCCACGTATAGCATTTTCTTAATACTTAAAATACCAAAAACTACCTTAAAATGCATACTTAACCACACCTCCCTTATTTTTTTCCCCATGCTATCACACAGATAAGTGAGCAAGTACACTTCCTCTTCATAATTTATGTTGAACTTAGGAAAAATAAAAATTGAAAAATTACAGACTGTCTCATTCATAATTGTACCTCAGATATGTTTTCCATTACAAAAACAAAATCCTTATTTTCTGTCTCTGACTTTGTTATAGATTCATGCATTACAGGAAAAAGTAATTGCACTAGTGATTTCACACACTTCCA
>JANHGL010002714.1:53995-76923 GCA_024611195.1 Ceyx melanurus | reverse complement strand
GGGTGTTGGAGATGACACCTGTGTCAGATGTGAACAGGTGAATGATCTGCTCAGCATGGTGGCTGAGCAGAAGGATGAAATTAAAAAACTAAGGACTATATGTTATTGTGAAAGGGAGATAGACTGGTGGAGCCAGGCTATACCATCCCGGAAGGAAGAGCAGCAAGAGAGGGCTGCACACGAACTAGATGATTTCGTCTTGCTACCCAGAAAAGATGGGTAAAGGAGGAGACCTAGGAGTTGGGTGTGAGTGGAAGCAGGTCCTTCCCCAGAGAAGTGGGAGAGCCCCTTCCCAATCTTCTCAGTCTTATCAGCTGCCCATGTACAACAGATCCAAGGCACTAGTAACTGAGGATGCATTTACATATATAAGCAGAATTACTGAGAACTTTTGACAGGTACAAGTCACTCTGTGACAATTCATGTCAGCATAAACTTGCTCAGAGTGGATTAAAAATCCCAAACCATGCACACAACATTCCCATTTCAAAATCACCACTCAGCTTCAGTAGCAAGCAATGAGTGGCCTCTACTGGCTGACCAAAGGCTACAGAAGTCACTAAGCTTTTGCTCTAAGTTACAGCTATGGTTATCAAGTGTATGAAGAAATATTAACAGAAAGAGTATGCTTGTCAGTGCTAAATAATTCACAAAAGACTATGGATTAAAGTAAACAAAGATGCAAACATGAGATGATAAATAGAATAGACAGTATGGAAAAGTACCTTTAAATATCAGTGCTCCTAACATAGAATAATTAAAAAAATTAAAAATACCATATGAAAGCATACCTATTACCACAAATATGATATACAATTTCCTACAAGTATATAATTAATAAAAAAGGGGAATAAACTGTAAGTAATTTAATACCCTTCATCCCCCATAATTGTGGATAGCACAACTTGATGATGGGAGAGTAAATCCTGTCAAAAACATGGTAAAAATTATTAGATTATTGTGCAGTAACTGTATTCAATTAAAAACAAGATAAATAAACAACCCCACTATTAACAATATTTTTTCTTTTTTTTTTTTCTATAGGAGTATGTACCTAATTTGCTATTCTTCCACATTTCAATTTCACCCTACTAAGGATTATTGTCAAAATATAAGCAACTGCTGATGCTATAAGGTGATTGCTTTCATAAGGAGCTGTATGGTGCTCATATATGACACTGTACTCTCTGATATTTCCAAGCTCCCGTTTTGAATTCTTCCCCATTTCAGAATTCAGTCCCATTATCTTCACTGCTCAAAATTGTTCACAGGGTTATCTAGCTGACATATAAGATAACCCTCCATCTCACTAGACACCACTGGGATATGACATGCTGACCCATAGTAAGCCCTGGTTATTAGCTTGAAACATACACCATATAAATGGAGCTTTAAGACAAATAATTTGTTTTAAACTCTTTTCATTTTACTTATACATTAAAACTCATTTTAAACATGCTGACATCACTTCCATTAATCTGTATAACCATTAACATATTTGGACACTTTAATGTTAGAATTTTACTATTATCACAAAACAGAAAAATACTGTGACTAGAATGCAGACTGAAAGTAATGTCTTTTTTTTTTTTTCAAAAGAGAAAAGGAATTTAGTTTAATGAATTATAACTACATGAAAAACAAAAGGCCAACCACTGCAATTAAACCTGATGCCTGCATGGCTATGAAGCCCACAGTCATACCATGGTGAAAAAAGGCTTTTATTAGTGAGTTCCCATTCTTCCTGTCTCATCATTTCCACAATAATACCCCCCCACACCCCCATATGCGATATATTACAGCCTGGACAACAGAAAACAGCCAGTACCTGAAGTATTTTCTGGAATACGAAATAATAGGAAGGCTTGGCACAAAGAGAATGCTGATCACAGCATACCTAAGAATTTCCCACATAAAGAAAATAATTTAGGTATCTGAAAATTTTGTTTTAAAAGGTTACATTTTTGTAAGATTTGGAATAGCTTTCAAAATTTATACAGTTTGGTCAATAACAGACCTTATGAAATTTACACTTCTGAACTACTAAAATATAAGCATGACTTTTTGCCCTTTAGGTTAGATAACATTTAAATAATTAGTGCCCACAAAACAGTTTTTCTTCATTTTACTTCCCACCAGAAGGGCTCACACCAAACATCAGGAAAAAGGCTTTAGGGGAGTTTCAGCTACAAACATGGACAGTTTCACTGTTGACAGCGTTTTAGGTGGATTATGCTTTTAATTATTTTGAACTTCCCTATACATATGCTTTACCCTTCAAGTCTACAAAACTGGTAGATTTTATAAACTCTTCTATTTGCCACTTTCTTGGCCATCTGAACATCTAATGTGTAAACATAAACATGTTTCAAATTACAAATGCCACTAGAAATGAACAGGAGAAACAAGCAAAAAGCTCAGAAATCAACTTTTCATTGGACGCTTTTAAGGAAAAGGAAAATTTAGGCTTAAGGTATCTTTTTTATTTTTCACGCTAAGCAAGATGACACAGAAATAAAATACATTTTAAAATACCTTACAATAAAAATATTTTTTTCTGAGCAAGACATTCTCCAGCTTTTCCATCAACTTGTCTTCAAATACCAGATGTAAATAATTCATGACTTCTATTATAGAAGAAATGGAAACAAGTAGGTTCTAATAGGAAAAAAAATAATCAAAGGTGGGAATTCTTCTCATACATTTTAAAAGAAACTGTTAGGCTTGTTAGGCTTAGTCCCACATTGGGATATCAATATTCGGATAAGGAAGCATTGTATTTCAAAATTTCTAACATAATAAAGATATGAAAGGTGTATCCTACCAAAAGCTAGTGATTGGATTGTGAAAAGTCACCATTAAGTTTGATTTGAGGACTAAAGTGTATTATCTTACTCTCAATTCCCTCCTTATCCTTAAGAATGCTCCAAGGCTCTCTTTGTATGATATCAAGCCCTACATAATGGGAAACATTACAGTAAGCTCTTAGCAGAAAGCCTATAGTTCCTTACTGTAATTTAAAATTGTAATATCTAAAAATGATAGCTCTCCTAAAATACCAATTAATAAAGGAAGGTGAAGCCTGTGTTCTAGGAGCAGAACACTTCTTGTATCTGCTATCCACTCACTTACAGGCTCCTCTGTTCTTAAGATGAACATGGGGGAAAGAGTGTTCAGTTTACCCTCATGTCTCCAGTGGCATAGATTTCACTTTTCTGGCCAGATCCATGAGAATAGGTTTTGGTCCCTATGCAACACATTAACTGACTTGGGCTTCTGGAATTACTGATAAAACCATGTATGGGCAACTTTCGTCTATCACAAGCATATCCTTGACTTACAAAGCATCACTGTAGAAATAAGGACAAGAGGAATAATTGGTCTATTGGGTCCTGACTACACAGTGGATCAAGTAAAAAACTTTTTTCTCTCTGTTGTGTTTAATGTGTTGCTGGGCACAGGGAGCAAAATATTTTTCAGACACAAAGCTGTAAAACATGTTTTGCTGGTCCCATAGAAGACTGACTTTCCAGCAACCTTAGGATGGAGACTATGCATCATAGAATTATGGCCTGTGGCTATCAGTAGCTCCTCGCAAAAAGCCAAGAGAAGTTGTCCTTGGGGAGTGAGAAAATTATTCTCCTTCCTCTTCAGGGAAGAAAACAAAAATCAGGAGAAGCCAAAGAGATGGTCTTTGATACAGAGAAGATCTTGAATCTAATACTGACATTTTGCATTTATATAGGATGTTATTCTGGAAACACCTCCCTAATAAAGACAACATGACCTAAAAGCTTGGTATAAGAGCTTGACATGACTGGGTACAGTTTATAAAGTGAGCACTGAAGTTTGCTTTTAAATTGCTGTTAATACAAATACAAGGAGTTTGCTTACTCAATGCAAGTTCCAGGATGCATACCTTTTATGTAGCTCCTGAAGCAATACTATGTTCATGGGCTATTCTGCTTCCTACCTACCTAAAGACTTTATACAGTACCAGAATGGAGGCTAAATAGAGGGCACTCAGCACATTATTAGGCCTGTTTCCATTTGAAGGCAGCTTTAACACCAGAAGCCTCAATGCAGCAGTGGATGGCATCATTTAAGAAACTGTATATATTGGCAGAAAGCAGCTGCTCATCATACCCTCGACAGTGTTAAATTCTGCACATGGCCAAGAAGAAAAACACACGAAAACAGCCCTTTGAGTTTGGCATTATCACCCACAGATACTTAAGTATCACAAAACAAAACACATTTTGAATTTTCTTTAATTATTTTTAAAGTAATAAAGATCTAGTGATATATTAATTATGAGGAAGAAATAGATGACAATAGATGAGCAAGAAAGATGTTCACTGAAAAGCTACCATAAGTGCCATGAAATATTTGGGAACATATATATATTATATCCATATGCTGAGGAAAATAACCAATTCAACGAAGCAAGTTTACAGAAAATTCTGGAAAGTTATCAAACCAGTTCATATTCAAAAGGAATAATTCATTTAACTATTAAATCAGAGGTCATCTATGAAATACTGGATCAAATCATTGTACCTACTGAGAGAATGCCTGTTCCTCACAGTGGGGGAAAAAAATCGTAGGAGTTACATGGTTCAAGATACCTTCTTGAAAAAGCAACAGACGTAACATCTTCCGGAAAAGAAAAAAAGTCTTTTCAATTCTGAAATTGAGTAATGCAGGCATACTTGCCCTACTCCAGTTTTGCCTAGTTCATCTTTAACCGCAACTAAACCAGGTTCAAATAATATAAAATGTCCTGAACTTTGAAAATTTTATATTCTCCTAACTAGATAAGCCACTGGATGGTGGCTTTTCTTTTTTCTTCCTTTTTTTTTGGTTGTTTTTTGTGTTTTGGTTTTTTTTTTGTGAAGACACCATTAAAAATATAAACTCCTTCCACATCTAAAAGGTTTATCTGAATCTCTGACACTAGGGTAAAAGCAGTAGGCAAATTCCTATTCCCATAAAACCTTTTCAGAAATATCTCTGACTTCAGTCTACTACAAGAAGTAATTTTTATTTCTTGCTTTTAATTGCAGACCTGTGAGATCAGCTTTGGGAACTTCTACTTCAAGTCCCACTTGCTTCTAACAACATGGGGAAATATGGGAAAGAGCTACAGATTTAATTCATTTAAAGTGAAAGCCTATCAGCTTCTGAAGATTTCATTTCTTACTACCTAAGACTGATTTTGTGCCTAAAAGTTATATTTAACTTAAAGTTTCTAAAGTTATTTTCTATAGTTTCATTATGATCCATCATTACAGCACCATTTGACTCTGATGAACAATTCCTTTTTCCTACTGGGGGACATTTTCATGCCCCTTGAATTATTTGAATAGACTTCATTCATTTTTAATTTACCATGTGCAAAAACAATTCTACGAAAGGCAACATAATCAAACAAAACAACAGAGTGCTCTGGATTGATTCCAGAGTTACGTAACATTGCATTTTGTTAGACCTAAATATCTGTGCAATTTATGACATTTAAAAAATATTTAAGGAGCAATTAACCTATCTCCAAGGTTTAGTTTTGGAAATCAAATGGTAAACATATGAACACAGAATAAGAGCAGGGGAAAAATCCTTGATACCAGAAAACAGAGACACAATAGGCTTCCAGATCATCCCTAGGCAATTGGGGTATGTTTTATTCAATGTATCACCAGGTTTCACATTTTAAAATTTACAAGATCAAGATAAGGGAGGAAAAGGGTGGGAGGACCAAGTGATTCTGCTTTGAATCTATAGGTGTATCTGTATGAATATACTTCTAAATGTATATGTTTAGAAACTACTGCACTTTAAATAAAGAAGCTATTTTTGAAATCCAAACATGTCAGGGCCTGTTCTCCGACATCTCATGTCAGAGTCAAACAATGAATGTTTTAATGTTAAAAGAATCTGTTTTTCTCTGTATGAATAATACTTTCTCTTCAGTGTGCTTCAAGATTATGATCTATACAGAAGTAATTGTGGGGGTGTTTTTGTTTGTGTGGGTTTATTTTCTTTTTTTTTTTCTTTTTGCATCCTCATAAAGAGTTCTTTATTATTTTGATTTCTATTAAAAGATATTTATATCTTTTTAATATATATATCTTTTTAATATACATTAACTCCTCAGTTTAATACTATTCTGGGAAATCAGTTCCTAAAAGTTTAAGTTTTCACAGTTCCTCAGGAGTCCTCATTAAGCAAATGACTAACAACTTTTGAGCTGAAAAATCTTACCCCTAATACAATGAAGCTCTTTCCTTCCAACTTTGGAATACATTTCTTCACAGAATCACAGAATGTTAGGAGTTGGAAGGGACCTAGAAGATCATCTAGTCCAACCCCCCTGCCAGAGCAGGATCACCTAAACTAAGTCACCCAGGAAGAGATCCAGGCGGGTGTGGAATGTCTCCAGAGAAAGAGACTCCACAACCTCCCTGAGCAACCCACTCCAGAGCTGTCACCCTCACCGTGAAAAAGTTTTTCCTTGTGTTTACCCTAAACTTCTTGTGCTCCAACTTACTCCCATTTCCTCTTGTCCTGTCATTGGATGACATTGATCAGTCTCACCCTTAACATACTGATAGACATTGATGAGGTCCCCCCTCAGTCTCCTCTTCTCCAGGCTAAAGAGCCCCAGCTCTCTCAGCCTCTCCTCAGCAGGGAGATGCTCCACTCCCTTCAGCATTTTGGTGGCCCTGTGCTGGACTCTCTCCAGTAGCTCTTTGTCCCTCTTGAACTGGGGTGCCCAGAACTGGACACAGTATTCCAAATGGGGCCTCACCTTCACAGAGCAAAACAACAGACCTGCAGACAGTGGTGCAGATAACAAAATTCATGGTACACTAAGACCACTTAGCAATACCAAACACCCCAATAATTCCCTCAATGCAGCCATTCATTTTAATGAAGCACTTAGTTCTCACTAATTGTCTAAAAAGCGAATAAACACTGGAGATGAGACAATATTCCTCACAATTGTTTTGAAATTTTGCTGACTTCAGAACCCATAAAACTTCAGGCTGATTAGGACAGGATGTACTTATCACCTTTTACATGTATTAAAAAAGTCCTCATCTATTATTGAATCATCACTCACATTCAGCTCACAGAACTGAAGAACTAGAGTTCAAGACATGAAGTATTAAAGATGCCACACAGTAGCAGAGCAGTAGGATGGGTAATCTTCCAGATGTTGGAAAAATTAAAAGCCCTAGCAACCCTAAACAACATCATTTTTACTTGATGTATGACACACAAAACTTAAATTCTCATTTTTTCTTGATATACAGAAAATTCCACTCTCACTAAGAGTATTTAATTTCTCAGCCATATGACTCAGATACATAAATAAAAATGTCTCAATTGAACAATGAATTCAAAATCAAACTTTGTTAGATGCACTAAACATATCTGTATGCACTTTAGTGGCAGATCAAATGTTATTTTCTCAAACCATCACTTCCTGATGACTGAAGTGACTTTAGTCCAAAATGTTACAACCCATGTGTCAAGATAGGCCCCTTTTCATACCAGAAGTGGTATTTCACCTCTCCTAGTCTCTTCTTTAAACTGAATTAATCTGGAGATATAGTTGTGACATCAACACATTTTCAATATACTAAAGCTGAAACCAAAGCATTTTCTGAATAAATACTTCAGTATAATACATATTTCCCTTATCAGGAGCAACAACAAAAAAATCCACAAAGCATTAATAAATGTACCAGGTGCATCATCACTGTAGTGTTTCTGCATTTACCAACCTAAGAGTAAGAATGAATACAAGTAAACAACAAACATCCTGATTTACACACAACACAACATGGTGCATTATTTGTAGACCTGCTATCCTTACCTGATGGACAGACAAGGATTTTGCATTCTGAGTTTAATTATTTTAAATTTACACTAAATCTGCTTATTCCAGTGCAGAGTGGAAATATCTTTAAGTAATAAGTTATGTTGAGCACATTAACACCTCAGACTAAGCTCACGAAACTGCCAATCATAATATTTTTAAAGGGAGCTATGATTAATTAATTAATTGATAAAGCGACTACCCTTCTACTAGCAGAAGTGCCAGTTCTAAAATATACTCTCAAATATTTTCCTTTATAGGACAGTAAACTTGAAACAGACTTGGAAAAGGAAACGTTAAGATCCAGAACACCACGTTTTGTTCCATATTAATATATGGTAACATTTGCATTTAACACTTTATTATATCATGGTGAGGAAAAGGCTCATTAGTTTCCATTTTCAAAATATCTTCTGGCTCTCCACAGCAAGAACAGACTACTAGATATTTGAAAAGGGCAGCTGTTTTTCCCTGGGTGCAACACAATGGCAGGTCAAACTTTTTTTCCTCTTGTCCTACAAACAATTTTCAAGCCCATGCTCAATAAATAAATTTGGTCTCAGCACTCCCAATAAGGGCTGCACAATCCCCTCAGTAGCAGACCTATGATAAATTGACTTATTTTCCCAAATCAAACACTTGAATTTAAATTCAGATGAGTTAATGCAAAGGTCAACATTGTAATCAGTTCTTTTGATCTTTATAGAATTTCTAGAGTAATACATAATAAATCTGAAACAAGGCAATTTGCAGCTCTGTATGTGTGGCTGGTAATAAAAATCTTAACGATTAGAGCCTTTATGTACTTAAGGAACGTTTTATAGTAATAGCTATAGTGAGAGCCTCAATGCATGGGGAATGATGGCAATAGATAACACTGAAAGACATGATTGCTAGATTCTTTATATAGTTTATACAGTATGTATAGATTATACATTATAAATTAAACCACAATGCTTCTGAAGAGTCTTCCAATGTTTTTCTAGTATTTCATTTTGAATTTCTATTCTCCTTTAAATATGGCCTTGATAGAAAGTTGCTATTTTAAGACAGATCTAATATATCAAGAAGCTTATTGTTTCACATACTAGTATGTTACTTCAGATAACTGTAAAAAGGAATAAAGTGTTTCTTCATGAAGTCTGTAAATATGTCTTGTGTGTCTTTTTAAAGAAGAAGATTCTTTTTTATGGGAGTATGTATTTAGAAGCACAGTATGTTATATCTCTTATGAACAAGAAAAAAAATAATAAAATAGTGGGCAAAAGGCATTACAGGTGAAAACTGGAACATACAATCCTAGAAGCACACAAAAATATCTGCAGTCATATGAGGAAATTCTTAAGATCAAAAAGGTAATATCTGATTTTTAATAACCTTTTAAAGTTTTGTGGGGTTTTTTTGGTTATTAGTGTGGATTTTTGTGTTTGCTTTGTCGTTTGTTCGCTTTTTTTTGTTTTTCCTAATGATCAAATAAGTGCCCAACCACTAAAAACTGTAAAAACATTTTCCTTTTCAACATCACAAGACGAGACATTTAAGAATTGGTGTCAGAGAACATCTCTCATAAGCATACAATTATGTAGTAAAACAAATATAGGATACAGTTTAAGAATTAAAGAAAGAATGCTTTTTCAGTAAAACTAAGGCTGAGCAACTTTAATGAGTGACTGCACAAGAAGGACCAAGACTTCATCCATGGACATAATGACTAAGGGCCCCACTATTAGAACATATTTGTTATCTGCATCTATTCAGAGGAGAGATAAAGAAAATTGATAATTTCCTTATTTTCCCTTCTTTAAACTCTCCTATTCTCAAAGAATACATACAAATCTTTTCAGCAAAAAGAAAACTCAACCTTATTCCAATTTCACTCACATCTTAGTTATTCAAACTAAGTAAATGCACCATCACACAGAAGCATTACTGATACTGAGTGGTGTTTGTGAAAATAAGTAAGGCATATTGCTTGGTTTTGGTGCAAGAAGTTCTCTTCTTCAATAAACAGAGTATGTAACAGTGATCCTCTTGGCATGACTTGAAGAACGCCTTAAGTCTCATCAACCAAGATAATGCAACTGTTTTAAGATAAATACACTTGCTGCATCATATAGAGGTTATGAAGTACATCTAAGCGTAAAGAATTCTCCAATTCTAAAGAATCTGACAATAATGCATGACAGGTCTATTAAAAGTTATCATTAGTCAAAAATCAATACACCACCTAGGATAGTTTGACTCATTCGTCTTAGGGGTACTAGAAGAAACAAAAGGCAGAAACACAAAATTGTAATCTTACTACCTTGTACACAAAGCTACGTGGCACACAAGAAAAACTCCAACAAACCCATATATCAATTCCTCAAAAGAAAGGTGTGTGAACTTGAAACCACATTTTTAACTTAGATACCCTGCTGTACTGGATTGCTACAAACACAAACTGGAAGGATCTTAAGAAAAGCACCTTAAGTTTGAAAAAAATGGGAAAGGGAAGGAAGTGGAAGGATACAGACACACACAGACATTCAGCTAAGAAAACAATTTTCATAACCACATTCTAATGGATATAAACAGGCAAGAATGATTTTATTCAAGGCCAGACAAGAAACTGTAACTGAGATACAGATGGGAGTCTGAGCGAAAGATTAAAACTGTAGAAAGACTTTAGCAAGACAGCCAAATAACATGATTTAGAAAGAAAGCTAAGTCAAAGTTGACACATACTATTGACTGGTATGACAAAGGCTGGGAGCATTCTCCACAGTGATTAAGTAAGGGAACATCATATATACTTAACTACTTAAAAAAACAACAAAAAAAAGATAGGACAGTGGAATATTATAGATGAGACTGAATGTGTGAGATGGGGATAAAGCATAGTTATAAATAATGTCTTGTTATAAAAACTGGATTCATTTGTGCTTCGCTATAACAAATAAATCCCAACACTGGATACTAAATTCTTACTACTATTCCACCTGCTGACATTTCCCCAATCCTGTCTTCAGTCATAAAAAGAAAATATTCATAATCATGAATATTTCTCTCAGACAAACATTTTGTTATTGTGTTCAGCAATAATATACCATCATTTTTATATTAAATATATTATTTTTTGAAAAAAATTATGTTTATAGAGTGCTAGTTACAAACTTGCTTTCAGCTGGCAGCCCCCTTCCCCAATATGCAAGTAAAATCTAGTAATTAAATATTTGGATGATATAATTAGTGCAAATACATACAACTTTCTAAATAAGAAATATAAAGATGTGCAGTTACACAATTATCATGTGTAATTACATAGGCTTTCTAAAAATTTTGCTTGACACAATGAAAGACCATTTTAAGAGATTCAAGAATCTAATCTACAAAATGGGCCAAACAATGTACTACCAAAACTGTTCCCATCTATTCTTTGATTAGAATTATTTGCTTTTTAAATTGAAGCACTATTGGGAAAAAAACCCATACAAAGCAGGAGTACATATGGTTTAAGATTCCTGGATTGTCATTATGGTATTCATGTTTCAAAACCTGATCTTTTCTTTTTTTTAATGTTCTGAAGGCTTGTTGCAAGTGAAAGTTCGAGAGGACTTAAGCTACTGAATTAAAATGTATCTTCTACTGCTGAGAACAGACTAATATGACTCTTGCCAGAAACTGCTCCTATTGTAATTTGTTTTTTTTTTTTAAACAATAGGTTTCTATGAACAAAATTATGAATTCTTATGATTTTCTTGTATGAATTCTTCACACACTAAAATTTCTGTTGTACAAAAACCAGGGAACTGTAGATGCAGGAGAGAAAAACACATTATTAGAGTACAACATGTGATAAACACATTAGTATAACAACTATTACTGGGCTGATTGTAAGAATACTGACACTTTAAATGCAGGTTTTCAGAATCTGTCACCTTGACTCCACCAGTTTAACAAGAAAATTTCATCATAAACTAAGTTCATTCACTTATTTGATGAATACACTATTATAGTACAGATTTCACTGATATAGTTCAGATTCCTGATGTCAAATTAATTATATTTTCCTTCTTGTGAGGTTTTTTTGTTTCGAAAGAGCAAACATCGCCAGATAACCAAACAGCAGAAGGTGTAGGGTTATCAGAGCACTACCTATGTGCAAGCTTAAAAGCGTCACTAAGACTCTTAGTGCTCTGCAAGGATAAACAGGTTTCAGTCATATCTCTATATTAGCTAATTCTGTCAATTTATCTTTGTGCCTTCTTTTTTGGCCTGAGGTTGAAATGCTCTATGACCTACCCATGCACTGAATAAGACACTACGGAACAGAAAAATTGATTTTAATAAAATTATTATTTCTATTTTTCTATTTTTTTTCTAGCAACAAGGAACCATCAAAATATTTATTGAAGTGTAATTTGCATTTGTTTATGTCTTTTGAGTCTTCTCTTAGAAGTAAACAAGTCAGTCAAGTCAACAGAAAAATGAAGCCACCTTTTGGAGACATTCTGATGATAAAAACACTATCAGCTTCTAAATAGTGCAATTAAGATGCAGTAGGCATAGAAAATGAAAGACACTATAGAAAAAAACCCAAAGAAATGAAGAAAACTATCCTTCTTTGAATATGTTATTTTTAGTAACTCTCAGTACTTAAATTTAGTCAGAAACAGACTAAGAAGAGTTTTCTAACATTTTTTCAAGGTGAATATTAGACAACATAGAATTATATAACATAAATATTATTTATATAATTTCACAATTACTGTCAGAAAATGTTTAATATCACCTTCATATGATATGTATTTCTGTTTTTACAGGGAAGAAAACCAAAAGCACAAATTCTCTTGTTGCTTTCAATTTAATTATATATAGTGACTGACCTTTCCCCACACCCCTTCCCTTTGCTGTCTTCTTGTTAAATTCATGATCACAACCAAAAAACCAATCTAATCCTACCAAAAAAACAGGTTTTTTTTAAAAAAGCAGATAAATTGCACAGAAGAAATATCTTACTACTGTTATATAGGAAAAGCACAGAACAGCCCTGGCACAATGCTAGATACACTGATTAATTAGCTTACACAAAACTAAATAGCACTCCAAAATATCTAGATTTGGAGATTTTGTATTGGAGTAGCATCCATGTCCAACAGAGGATTTCAGCTGGACATTGATGAAAAGTCCATATGTTACAGTGCAACAATAAATTGTGTTAGAACGTATGGTCAGGCCACAGAGGGGCTACAAAAATAGGTTAGAAACAGCTCTCTGACTGAAAACAAATTACCTAAATACTAATATGAGAAAATAGTGTTCTTGACATATATTTTCATGTGGCTACTGCTGTTTCAAGCTAAGTCTATAGAGACAGAATACAATATGCTACTACTTTAAATTTGGAGGTTGTTATTCCATCCAGACATTAAAAGGCAGAGAAATCTGCATGGGTCTGATGCCTCCAGGCTTCAAGATTTATGATGAAATAAAGAAAAAATGGTGGTATGTCAGTTGACCTGGACATCAGCTATTGAACCTGTATTATGGAAGGAAGGAAATCTCAAAAGACGTTAATCATCATAGACATTAAAATGTTTGTAAAATAACTATTATTACACAGCTGAGGCATGTATAAAATGTACCACTTCTCAAATATAAACAAAAGAACATACAAACTAGAATAATACTCTCCCATTGTACTTTATTCTCTTAAAATTAAAAGAACATCTGACTCTACATATCTATAATGCATCACTTCGTCACTCTGAATCTTTTAAAGCCAGGATTAAGCTTTGTAAGAACATACCATGAATGCAAAATAAGACAGTTTTACAGAAGAAACTGCAGTTAAGCACCTAGCAGTCAAGATACTATAAAATACTAACCTATAAAAAATCATATCAATTTAAAAATTATTACATCTGATGGGATTTTTTTTCTTGCAACTAAGTATCTTAAAACACAAGTACAAAACAAATTTACAAAGTTCGGTTATATTGACTTCATAAATTAATATTCAATAAACTCATTTGTCTTCTGTTGAAGATGTGCTCTAAGGGGGGGATTCACTGATTAACATGTTATGTTGATTAATCCTATGATCTCATTGAAAAGTCTGAAGAACAAATGAATATTAGATAAGCTGCCATGTTAAACTAAATAGTACTTGGTTATCACATTTTATTTCTGGTGTACAACATTTGTTTGAATAATCCTTCATGCTTGTCTGATAAATACATCTGAAAGCTACACATGTCATGTAAACCCTGCAGAGTTGTACTTAGCAGTGAAAAATATCAAGTGACGATGCATTAAGACAATTAGAATTTATAGTAATTACAACAAATTTGCCAGGAGCTAAGCAACTCCGCTACTTCAGTAGTATTATTTATGATGGTTTTGCATTTTCACCAGTTTCTGTTTTCTATTTTGATATTTTCAGGTAGACTAAAGCATGCTACTGGGAAAATATAGACAACTCCATTGGGCATATATTTCTAAATATTTTTGAATTGCATTTCTAAATTATTTTTTTTTAACCTTAAAGTTTTCAGTACCTTGGCATTGACTGATCTAACTGGACATTCCTGACTCAAAGAAATAAAAAGCTTTATTAATATAAAGATTACTTATTGGGATCACCTTTGGCTTAAGAAAATAGAATCTTGAAATAAATGAAAATTCTAGCTATTTTAATTGCCATTGCTTTACTGAACAGCACAAAGCCTTATTGTCCCACAGCATGAAATGATCAGATATCTGCCCAATATGATGGACAGCTCTGGCCCAGTGAACAGGCAAAAATCCCATTTACTCTGTGCCAGATGGGACCTACTGGACGCTTCAGTGCAAACAACTCATCCTTCTTCAGACCTTGTTGTCCTACTCCTGAGCTAGCTCCAGCTGATAATGATGGATATCAAGGCTATGGTAAAGTGGGTGACAACAGCGGCCTTGTTATGACTGCCAGTCTTTCAGTCTTGTCATTATTACACATTGAAGATTTATTTGAGTTTATTGTTGTGCACTGGGTCTAACCATTTACAATTCATCACCTTCTGCAGAAGGTTCAAGATAGTGGGCATAGCTATAATTGCCACCTCCACCTGCTTTCGGAAATTATGAGGTCACCAACTAGGGCTGCCCAACATCCACAAAGCTCCACATGCTCCTGTGAGCACCCACAGTGAACACCACTGATGATACTCCTGGTATGTCTGGAACCATTGTCCTAGACATTAGGGAATGACAGGTATTGTTTGCAGTTAGAGTATACACATGCTTCAGAGTATCCCTGAAAATTTAATTCTTTAATAGCATACTAAAACTTTACACCTGCTTTGGAAGAACATGGTGGTCTAGTGGTTAGGATTCGGCGCTCTCACACCGCTGCAGCCCGGGTTCAATTCCCGCTCAGGGAAGTTTCTTTGTAACTCGGTCTAGGTGATCCTGCTCAGGCAGGGGGTTGGACTAGATGATCTTCTAGGTCCCTTCCAACCCCTAATATTCTGTGATTCTGTGATTCAGAATTCATAAGTTGGTGTCATGAGTCTTCTGTATTTGTAAACTAACATTTACTTTTCGTATCTATAAAGAATTAATTTTAATGAGAGTTTACATTTCAGGCAGGCTTTCTTAAAGACTACAAAACATCACAAAGAACAATGTTCTAATGTTAAATCAAAAATAACTAGTATAAGAAAATAACCAAACAAAGAATCATGTACTTTTACTATGGCTTTCTTATTGTATTACTATTTTAAAAGTGAAAATTGGTTACTCACTGCTGTTTTCCTCTGTACTTGTAAATATGCCAGTAGATTCTCTCTCTTGAGAGAGCACCACTGGTTCACCATCAGTTCCTTCATTCCTACTACTTACTGAAATATTTTCTGTTTTATGATAATACTCACAATGCTCCTTGTTTCAGTATTAGAACAATTACCTTCATCTAAAGTGAAAATCTTGTGATGCATGGTTTTACCTTCTATTAGCAATCGAGGATATGTTATTAAGAAAACCTGCCAATGTCGCTAATGTCCACAAAATTCTAAAACCCCTAAAACTCAATATATGGAAACCAAGAGTAATACTTCTGCTGATCATTACAGGCAATCATGTAAAGCAGGAAGGAACAAGTCAAGGTTTTAGCAAGTGACTTGAAGGAAAAAAACCCCACTTCTTTTCATTCTTAAACTGGGCTGAAGGTCATCAGTAAAGAGAGTTAACTAAGACCTCATGGTAATTAGTAAGTAAACACACAGGAGAAATGTTTCTACCTAGAAGTATAGCTCTCAAAAAATAAAAATAAAATGTAAGGCTGACCTGGTTAGTGGTTACACATGGTGCTTAAACCTAAGAAAAAAAAGTTACATTTTAATGCACCATTCTTTCAGTTCCTATGTTAGCTATATTTCATGAGAGAGAACTGTGTTATATTTACAAAGAATTTAATAAGTAGAAACTTGCTATATACTCTCAGATTTATAGAACTAGCACATGAACATTGAGGTTATTAAAAAATAGTTCAGGATTCAAGTCAGTCATTAAAAAGGTATTTTCCAACAAAGTCTCATACAGAAATGCAAACATACATCAAATGATTAAATTATTCAGGACTCAACATGACCCAGCATTATTAAAATATCACTGATAGATTTGCACATTTCACTTTCAAGTAAACCCCTTCATCCAGGAGAAGGTCTCTGATATCTTTTTTTCCCCCTTATGTCAGACAAGCAAGAGACATAGAGAATTGTCTCACAGTAATTTATTTTTTTAAAGCAGCATCATTTCCAAACAGAACTAGCTAATAAAGTAAAATGATTTAAGGTCTCAGTCACAAGGTTTCAAGTAAAGAGGAGTATCTTTCCTCACTGCAAGATACAAATAGTCTGGAAAAGCATGTCAGTATAAGAAAATAGTGAAAAACCTTTCAGGTGTTTCACCTCGAAGCAAAGCTTTACTCTTGTTATTTCCTAGTATAAAGCAAAATCAGAGACTGTTTATTTAGACAGTCTTGCATCATTATTTCACTTATTTAAAAGACAAGGGCTGAACTTGAACATGTCCAATGAAGAAGTAAATCTACTTTAAAATATAAAATTATGTATTTAAGTTTAATAAAGCATCTGATAATGAAAGCCTATATTTGCTTTGAATCCTGAATAAGTATAGGTGTTTACTAAACAAGAGAATCTCAATTTATTAGGTTTCAATCAGTTATAGGTTATGATTTTGAATTTTTGAAATGTATATCATACAACGGAAAGCGAGTATATTTTAAAATTTTTCTATTTAAACTATTTTCCCATTGTAAGTTTGTTATAAAGTACCATTTAGACTACAGTCCACCCCCTGGTAAGATACTGAGCACTTTGAAATACAGGGCAGTCATTAAAAAGGTATCAAACTTTCCTGGTTCCACTTGAGTACAAGTTGTATCTGCAAGAGGAAAACCTAATAAATACATGAAGATTTCAGACTAGATTCTTTGTCAGAAATATTGCATATACTTTATGAATTATACTTTACTGTATTCCCAAATAAAAAAAAATAATGAAGAGTTTTGAAAACTCTTTTTTCAGGATTAGTGCCAGTTCTCTTTTTGCCAAGCATCTTAAGACTCATCACGCACCTTGCTTCTGTAGCTCAGCACTTCTGGGCAGGAACATGAAAATTCAGATTTTACCTTTTGTATTAGTGGAATGCAAAATGAACTGGTTATCTTTTAGTTTTTGTGAATGTAACTAAAGTCAAATAAAACTTGGAGCTCTTGGAAACAGACTGCACTGCATCTCTGGATAAAGCAGACCAAGAAAAAGTGTCACACCAAATGCCATTAGCCTTTAATTCTGGATTCACAAAGTGAAGTGCTTGCTTGGTATTCATAAAGCTAACATTTAAAGAGTGGTAACAGGTGCTTCTATTTTGATATAGCATCTGGGCTTCTTTGGATACATGCAAAAGCTTTAAATCTAGGTATTTGTTAAATCAGATATTAATAAAAAATATCTAGTGGCATTTCCCGTAAACAAGAAACACAACAGAAAAGTTAAAGAAAACAATATAGTTGGGATTATGAAGTCCCCTTCCATTCATAATGATCAACAGATATGACAGACTGACTAGTACATGTGTCTGTGCTTTAAATAAAGGGATGGAAAGAAAATGGATGTCAAGAATCTTAGCTAAATAATTAATTAATGTCAAAAAATATAAATAAAACTGTAACAATAATGCAAAGTTACAAATTACTAAACTAGCTTTAAATTTTTTTAATGTCTTAATTTGACATGTGATAAAAATCATCACTTAAAAAAGATAACATTATTTGCAAATTGAGCAAGAGGACCTGATGATAGCCATATATAATCAGTTGTCACCTTGCAGCTCAATTAGCTCTCATGTAAAAATGAGGCATGTAAGGAGAAATGAGGTTTTGACATTATCTCTGCCAGCAAGATAATTACACAGCCTTCATTTAACAGTAGGGCAACACTACTGTAGCAACAAATTAACTCAGCTCCATTTGCAATTCATGGTGTGTTTTCTCATTTAATACCATTTGTCTTACCCCAAGTGAATGTTTCCATTAGTTTTCTCCAGCATAGCAAAATACTATTTTGGTATACTTTAGTTTCAGTACCTTGTAGAAAGTAAATTTGATAAGGTGATTTCCACCCTCCCCCCAGTTTTAACAAAACCTTTTATTTATTTATTTATTTTACAGCCAAATAATAATACAGCAGGTGCTTTTGGGTTTAATGAGCAAGGAACTGATTCCATTCCACAATCATTTCATTTCTATAGTTGACAAAAAAAGCCCAAATATTTTTTGTTGTATTATAAATACATGTGTATTTATATAAATCAAAGTGACGCACACTGCATAATGGAAGCATTATTGAAGAGAACAAGTTGGTGCATTTAACTGAGACCCAAGGACTTTAACAGATTGTCACTTCTGCCTTTTATTAATATTCAGAACATGTGCATACACATTATGCATGCAACTTCTTAAATTATACTAAGCAAGGGACTGTGGGCTGGAACTGACTTCCCACAAACTTGGCTATAGGGACGGACCAAAAGAGTGGTGGTGAACAGAGCTAAACATGGCCAGCGTCTGGTCATGAGTGATGTTCCCCGGGGTTCAGTACTGGGACCTGTTCTCTTCAGTATCTTTATTAATGATCTGGATGAAAGGATTGAGCGTACCCTCAGTAAATTTGCAGATGATACCAAGACAGGTGGGTATGTCAATCTGCTAAAGGGTAGGGGAGCATTACAGTGGGACCTAGACAGGTTAGATCAGTGGGCCAAGGTTAATTGTGTGGAGTTCAACAAGGCCAAGTGCCAGGTCCTACATTTGGGTTATAACAACCCCATGGGAAGTTACAGACCTGGGGAGGTGTGGTTGGAAAGTTGCAAGTTGGAAAAGGACCTGGGGTATTAATTGATAGTCCACTTAAATCAGAGTCAGTAGTGCACACAGGTGGCCAAGAAGGCCAATGGTATCCTCGCTTCTATTAGGAACATTGTGGCCAGCAGGAACAGGGCAGTGATCATGACCCTGTACTCAGCACTGGTGAGGCCACACTTCGAATATTGAATTCAGTTCTGGGCCCCTCACTATAAGGAGCATGTCCAAAAAAGGGCAACAAGGCTTAGAAGGGCCTAGAGCACAAGTTCTGTAAGGAGTGGCTGAGGGAGCTGGGGTTGTGTAGTTTAGTCTGGAGAAGAGGAGGTTGAGGTGGGACCGTATCACTCTCTACAACTACCTGACAGGAGGTTGGAGCAAGCAGTCTCTTCTCCCTGGTGAGAGGACCAGAGGGAATGAATGTAAGCGACACCTGTGGAGGTTTAGGCTGGTTATTAGGAAACATTTCTTCATCTTATGAAACATTGTAATGATCTGCCCAGGGCAGTGGTGGAGTCACCATCCTTGGAGGCATTTAAATGATGTGTAGACCTGGTGCTCTGCGACATGGTTTAGTGGTGAGCTTGCAGTGTTGGGTTGAAGGTTAACTAGGTGATCTTGAAGGTCTCTTCCAACCAGAGACATTCTGTGATTCTGTATGGTAACTTAAAATTTCAAGCCAGCTTGTAGAAACAGTATTTGAATAGAACTCTGAAGAGCTTGTTAGTGTGTGTACTAAACACCTACATGTACAAAACCTAAGAATTTGCATTTCCTGCTGCATTTCCTGGCAGTAATCAGCTAATTCTACATATTAGTTTTTGTTAATTTGAAGAATAATCAAGTCACCTGCTGGAGGCTTCACTGCCACATAAAGCTAAGGTAGCAAAAATGTCTGAAAATTACCATACTTCGTGGCCTAGGGAAATGTTTACATACTATTGCATACTGTTTTGTATATATTTTAATTGCTAGTCACCTTTGTAATATACACAATTGCCAAACCCTTTTTTGAAATTAACATTAATTATTAAAAGTCGCTTCTAAATCATTAATAACCCTTGTGTTCTAAAAGCTGCATCAGAATGGCAGTGACACTGGAACTAGACAATTCTGCATGAGGACTGTTTGTCCTGTGTTATTCAGCAGGAAATGAAGAAATTAATTACTGTTTATTAAAGCCAATTTCTCAGTATCTTAATTTTCTTTCTCCTAATCATTACTTCATTATAATAAAAGAAGCTTTTAAATTATTTATGCAAAACTCCAAGACAATCTATAACTTTCCAAGAATTCTTATTATAAAAGTCTAAAATCTGCTACAACTTCTATTGTACTGACAAAGGGAAGTTAGCAGGGGATCGTTCATCACTGAATCCATCACAGAAATAACCCACCCAGAACATGTAGGCCTAAAAACTTGAAATGTTCACTGCAGCTAGTACATATTATGGCAGCTTAGAATGGCCAGGTTTCAAAAAGTTCCCTTTTTGTCTCCTTATGGAATGTAGGGCTATTTCCTATAATAATAACCAAATTTTGAAAAGGACATATGCATTAGCTTTAATCACATACCATAAAAGATTAGCTGGTTTTTGCACCATAGATCTCTTATCATTCCCATCATATTAAAAGCTTATCCAACAGATGCCCTCCTCTTACCCTCCAGTGGTTCATTGTGCACTCAAGATTGACACACTAACACAATGTTTTTTCTGTATTAGCCAGTGCAAGATATTTGGAGGACTCTTTGTTGCCATAAAATGATGTATTAAAGGCATTCAAAATGTGTTCACTTGCAAGGAACAAGAGCAAAATACGATGCCAGCACTCCATGTAAGGTATTCCATGCAAAAAGTAATTAAAGGGTTTGAAGAGTTTCAGAAGAGTATTATAAATACTCCTCTGAAACTTTATTTCATTTAAAATTGTCTACCAATGATATGCTGAACGTCACCTTTTTCTAGTAAGAATGAACAACCTCTCTGATAATAATCTAAAGACTTCAAAATGCATAACCAGTTGGGTTTTCTTGAACATGAACTCTGCACTTGTCAAAGAAAAACAACTATTTTCCAAATTAATTAAATAGAATAACAGATAGAACTGACGCACATTTATCTAACTAAAGTTCACAAGATATATTTAGCCTATAGTAAAAGAAAAGGTGTCACATTTTGTTACATGACTCCAAGGTGACTGCTTATATTTTGCACTGTCAGGCTAATTTTAGCCTGAGCACAAACCTGTCTTTTATTTCACAATTAATTCTCAGTGTCAAAACCAGTAGATTTTTGTATCAATGTACTCTGTCTGTTAATTATGCCACCATAAAAATCAGGCTTGAAAAAAGAGTAATGTTGTGACAGTCTGAAAGCACAAAAAGAAGTTTCTGAAGGAAGTACAGAATTCAGGCTCAAGCAAGCTAGTAAGTGAGCTCCTAAATTTACTTGACAGAAGACTCAACTTCACAGAAACTTAGGTTTCTGTTAAAACATTAACTGAAAGAAGGTACATTCTAAATGAAAGCAGTTTAGTCATGCTGATATCTTCATACATAAAACAAATAGTATTTTTTTACATACACAAACATTGTATTTTATATCATTGCTCAAAATACTTACATACAGAATGTGGAACCTCTACTAACAGAGTTAGGTTTGTAGCGGTTGAATGGTTACAGGAGAAAGGAAATTGCCAAAACATACAGGTAACATTAGTGCTCTGATCATTGTTTAGAAGTCCCACTGCCTACACAAGTGCTTCAATTAACAGTTGAGTTCTGCTGTTCCATTTAACATCCTAAAATACTGAACAAATTGCTAACCTTCAGATTGCTGGTAGGGGAAGATTACAACAGAAAGCACTTTCTAGTTCTTTACTGAAATAAAGGCCATACTACTGACTTAACCTTTTCTACTGTGAAAAAGAAAGATGGAAACAGAATCCAAAAGCCAAACTCAACCACAATTAAATTTAATATATATTAGGGAAAAAAAAATCCAAAACAAGAAACCAACCAACAGTAACAACAAAAAAAACCCCCAAGACCAAACAGTTAACAAATTGCACATTTCCCTGAAGAATGACATTAGTAAATAAGTTCATATGAATCAAAATAGTGAAAGTTTTCAATCTTTTCACACTTGACACTTAGAATTTTTTTGAATTAAGTCAAAAAGCCTTTTAACAAATTTTATAATTTGAAACAGTATTTCACAACAACTTTTTAAAGGAACTCACATCTATTAAAATATTTCATATAATATACTGACAGAACTATGATAATTTTAAAATAAAACAAAGGGTAACTTTTAAAAATATTTGTTTATTTATTGACTTGCTTGTAATGAGGACATACACAAAATAATGAGGAAATATTAAAAACATTATTGGTCATATTCTTGGATCCCCATTTACATTCTCCTCTCCATCTGACTATTGGCTGGATAAAATTAATTTCACAAGGAAGTTAAATGTGTATTAAAAAGAAAACAGAGCTATGATGTGGTACTTCACTGTATAATAGGACCATAGTATGGGATCACAGAATCACAGAATATTAGGGGTTGGAAGGGACCTAGAAGATCATCTAGTCCAACCCCCTGCCAGAGCAGGGGCACCTAGACCAAGTCA
>JANHGL010002714.1:31039-42113 GCA_024611195.1 Ceyx melanurus | reverse complement strand
CCTTTTTCAAATGACTCAGTCTCTCACGCCCTTATTCCTTTTCTCTCCCCTTGGGGGAGGGAGGGGGGTTAAAAGAGAGCGGTCTGTTATCGGTCTGGGGGTTGCCCTGACCCCAAACCGCGACAGGCTGTCTTGTCGCTCCCGGGCCAAGGGTCACTTCAGGCTCCACCGCGTTTCAATCTCTCACAGTTTCACCGGCAACGCCTCCAGGCAGGTCTCCCCTCAGCCTCACATATGAGAGCTGCCCACTGCTGCCAGGACTCTCCTTTTTCGCTCAGTCTTCCCTGCTTCGGGAACTCCCTGTCCACCTCAGTAGCCACAAAAAAACCTACTGCTTGGCCACAGAGCTCTCTGGTGCCAGCGTGGCTGTCTTGTCATTCGTGGGCATATGAATAAGCTATAACACAAAGAAGAAAATGTTTCTTATCTTGCCCTTAATTGGTTGCAATTTAATCACCGACATACCCTGATATAGGTTAGTTCCAATAATTAACAGGAATGAGTAAGAGTAAAAAAATGTATTTGATGAAGCAAGCGATAGCAAGCAAAACAGCGCTGGGTGGCCGGGGAGTCTCCGCTGCACCAACGGCTCGCAAAAGTTTCTTAAGTTCCTCTTACCTTATATACCCTTTTACTTTCTTGTCAGTAGACCCCTTGGTGCTTTTCTATGCAGGTGCAAGGTGTTGATAGGGTCTTCTTCCATAGGGACTGTTCAAGTGATGAGTCAGCGTTTTCTTATCTCAACATACATTCCATTTCTTAAGGGAGGTGTCTGTTCAAGTGATGGGCCAGCATCTTCTTATCTCAAGCTTACCTTCCATTCACTTTAAGGGCGGTTCAGTGAACAAACACGATTGTTACTTATCACATACCCTTTCATTTAAAACTCTTGCACTCCTCTCTGCCCAACAGTAAGGCATACAAAGGAGGTACTTGGTCATCTGTTTTTCTCTGTATAGTTGACAGTTGGTTTCAGTTATATTACAAGTGAAGTAATATTTTGGTATGAAGACGGTCAGAAAGCTGCTTTCTCTAAGCAAGAAATCCATACTGGAAGAGCTGGGCCCTCAAGGGACAAAGGGCCTTATTCCTTTCACAACAGGATTATCCCATTCCTTCAGTGGTAAAACAAGGAAGGCTGTAGTGTGCTTCCTAAGGTGAGGCCCTGTGGAAAATGTTAGTGGGACTGGGAGTTCTCAGGCCCTGGTTGAGGATAATATTGACCCTGACCAGCTTGTTGTGTACCCTTGAGATGAGAAAGGCACATAGGCTAAGAGGCAAGGGGAAGCTGAACAAAATAATAAGAAGAAACAAGTAACAACAGAACACAGGTGTTTTGCTAATGTTGTTAGATACCAGATGCCACTACAACCTAACCAATAATGAGTTGGAAAAACAAGGAAACAGCAAAATGTAGCCTATAGGAAAATGACACACTTGCTTTACCTGTTTAGCTGAACAAAAGATTGCTGGGAAAAGAATAAAACAGCTTCGGCTTTTCTACCTTGAATTTACATATTGTTGTGTTTGTCTGAATTTCGACAGGGCCTTAACTACAAGACATCTTAGACCACTATATAATGCCTCAGGGAGCTCCTGCTGGTAGGAACGGGTTGGGGTAGGGGGTGTGTCCCTGATAAGAAACAGTCAGGGAGATATCACCTGGGGAGAGAGAAGATTCACAGATGTTTGGAAAAGATGGGGAAGACTCTGGAGTCTAAAAAGCAGGAGAAACCCAAAGGCTATGCAAGCAACATGGAAAAGAGGCTGGAGAGAGAACTGACCAACATGCTAGCTAGGTAGAAATCCCTTGGCATTTTAAACTGAATGACAAATAAACCCAAACAAAAACAGTGATCCCAATTAAGAATAATTCAGAAGAAAGTACGCACTGAAAATCTGCTTCTTGAGAACTCTGAGAGTGACTTGGCCAGGAGAGTCAGGCTAAATTCCTGATACAATGACTAACCTTTTGTTTACAACTGTTTATGGTTATATAGAAATGTAATTGTTTACATTCACAAAAGAAACCAGTAAAAAAATTCCTAAGTTAAAATATTTTTTATGCTGACATTATACCCTCTCATGTGGAATTACCAACACTGTCATTATATGCATGTGCTGCATCTGTCCCTAAATCTGGGTAAAACATCTCCTTGCTGTAGACAAGCTGGCTGCTGGTAAGCTTCACCAAAAATAAGCTGGTCTGCCTATTACCACAATTATTACTATGAAAAGTAAATCACTTAAAACTTTTTATCCATGTCCTTTAGGGAAAAATACTAAATGTTTGTTAAGGAGGTAAGGAATTTATCTATTCCTTCTGAAAATCTGGCATGAGAGTTAGAGAAACATTATTTAAAACTACAAACTTCCTTACATCATATGGCAGTACAGTTAGTACTGTGAAAACTGTGTTACTTGTGAAGATTAAAGCACTGGCAGACAGACACAACTAGAGGATTTAAAAAAAACTTCCTTTGAAGTACTCTATTGCAAGTATGATCTGCAAAACCATCTGTAGAAATAATTCAAACCCTAGTTTGAATTATTCCTTTGGAATTGGACAACCTAGCAAACAGGCTCACAAAATCTAAACAGGGTGGTTGTGCTAGGGACACACTAAAGCAGACCTCAAAGGATATATGTGAATTTTATCTCCAAGGAGACTGCAGGTTTGGTTCAAAATACAGTTCTGAACATGAATTCCCTCCAACCCACCCATTAAAACCAAACAGGGTCTCTGTAGATCTTAGGTCATCTCAGACCTAAGAGTGATGGTCTCATATGAGACTGAGTACTGTGTCCAGTTTTGGTCCCCTCATTGCAGGAAGGATGTTGAGATACTGGAACGGGTTCAGAGAAGGGAAACAAAGCTGGTGAAAGGACTGGAGAATTTCTCCTATGAGGATAGGCTGAGGGAACTGGGATTGTTTAGTCTGGTGAAGAGGAGGCTCAGGGGGGACCATATTGCTCTCTACAACTACCTGAAGGGAAGTTGTAGGGAGGTGGGGGTCGACCTCTTTGACTTCGTTAAAGATGACAGGACGAGGGGCAATGGCTTCAAGTTGAGCCAAGGGAAATTTAGTTTAGGTATCAGGAGGAATTTCTTTACAGAGAGGGTGGTTAGGCATTGGAATGGGCTGCCCAGGGAGGTGGTGGAGTCCCCATCCCTAGAGGTGTTTAAGAGTCGTGTAGATGTGGTGCTGGGGGACATGGTTTAGGGACCCTGGCAGTGTAGGGTTAATGGCTGGACTTGATCTTGAAGATCTCTTCTGGCCAAATCATTCTATGATTCTAACAGCCAGGTCTGTCACCCTACTGGAATAATCTATTTTGCACAAGTCAAGGCCATTTGAGACCTCTGTGCTATGTGTCCACCAACAGTACGGTTGGCCACTTTCAGCTCTTCCAGCAAGACAGTAAAATAAAGGGGACACCGGATGTACCTGCATCTCCAGGCAGCTTTCTGTCTCCCTTTAGGTGAAGGTAGACAATAGAGCCTGTTTATTTTCTTCTGAAGGCACAGAAAATAGCTGTTTGGTAACATGCTTTGAAAGCTACAGACAATAGCCTGTCCTCAAGGACACTACTTACCTTCCAAAGCAAATTGTCTAAAGATTTCCACGCACAGGAGGCAAGAATTTATCTCCTTTCAAGAATGGAGATAAATACTACTACTACAGTTGATCTTCATGTCAACAAAAGCATAACTGAAAACTGAACAGCATCAGAACATTTAATACCCTACCAAAACAGCCACAATGAGAACTAAGCGCTATTCATTTGAACATTTTCTTTACAACATAATATTTCCATTTCAATTGAGATTAAATTTCTCTACTTTACTAATTTAGTGGAAGAACAGCAGAAGAAACACATTCAAAAAAATTACAGAATTTTTGAATGTAAAAACCTCCACAAAAGCATAACTGAAAGGTCCCTATTTTCTCTCAAAGAAACTGTAACAAAGAGTATATCAATAGTCTGCAATCATCTTGGATAATTTTGCTAGCATTTTAGTGAGAGGTCTCTTTGAATTTAAATTACTTTCAACTCTCATCATGACATGGTGAACTGGTAGACTACAGATATAATGGATGCAACCTAACACAACATAGTAGTTGGAATATCTATTAACCTATTAAAAGAACACTAATGATTAAAGACATACTTCTCTCAGGTTCCACAACCTCTCAATACATCACCACAACTTAAGCAGGTAGTTATAGTGAAGCTTTCCATGTTCATAAGAGATTTTGTTTCTGCTGTACTCTAAGATTGTGCAACAGCTCTGACCATACCATTCCCAGTAGAAACTCCCCTAAAATAAGCAAAGCATGTACAAACCTCTCTCCAAAGAAAAAGGAAAATAATCTCCCTCACCAAAACCTTGTAAAAACACCCAAGCACCTTTCCCCATTCCACAACATCTAAAAGAAAGAGAAGAGTACAGTGAAACATCTGAATAACCACTGGAGTTGGCTACTAATAAATTATATTGACTCTGCTTATGTTTACTATTTTGTGTTACTTCCTTGTCGACACTTAATTTTTTTTTTTTAATACCATGCTCACAATAGGACAGTCTTCTGATTTTGAAGAAAACACATTTGCAGCAAAAAGATGTGAGAATTCTCTTCTATGCAAGGTATACACTTTCTAAAATAACAAATCTGGTCAACAGGTAAGTCTGAGAAAAGATAGTATAACAAAATACTCAGAAAAAATATGTTTTGAAGTTAGAAAGTTTTTACACAAAGTTGTGGAGAGTTTTCTCACAGAAAGAGGTCATGATTTACTGTCAGTGAACAACCCATGTTGATAAGACTAATGAGCAACTGTGAAGGAGCTGTGAGAGTCTGTCCTTGTAGCTAATTCTGAAGAGGCATCGAAGTACTGATACGAGATTCCTGCCTTCCTGCCTTCGAACGTAGAAAATAGAACTGTGTCCACCTGCAAAACTTTGCCTGAGAAACTGCTAGCTTCACACGGCGGGGGAGGGGGATGATAACTGCTATTTCTGTAGCTCTGCTGTTTGACCAATAGTAAAAGATGTAAACACGTTTGTTTTTAGAATTACTATAAATGTAGAATGGTTGTGAATAAAGATGAAGGATGCATGGCACAATCACATTGATTGCAGTCGTTACTTCGGGTCCAGCCAATAGTCCAGCTGAAGGGGGCACGACTTAGCCACATTGGCTCCATTCGTCGCTCCGTTTAGGAGAATGATGGACTCAGACTGAGTTGAGTTGTTAATCCAGCGGTGCTCTTTCTGACACAAAGTTAAAATGGTGAAGTTTTTCTAAGATGGCAATTGTTACTTCTCTGAGTTAATTTGCAGTCTTATATCAGTTTCTTCAATTAAATATTTATTACATAAACTACATTTACTGACACTTTGCTAGCTTCTTACCTCTTACACACTTTTTGCAAGCACAGAAAAAATGTGGCAAAAATAGATTTACTCTTGCTATAGATCATGCATCCTTTGTTGGTTGCAAAAGACCCTTTCAAAAATAATTTATTTCTGCATTTCACCAATTTTACCAATTATCAGTACTACTTAGGTGATCTCCTCTGTCCCATGATAGTGACAAATACATGTTTAAAGCTATTTAAAAGACAACATATTTATAACAACTTGCTACAGGACAAAATGACCATATACAATACCCCTCTTAGGTTCTGCCTTTGATTATATGGTGCTCACCCTGCCTTCCTCATGCGAGCTGTAGCCCCACAGAGTACATAGCTCAGTAGAAAAAGTCCTAAGGGGACTCTAGGCAGATATATAATTATTGGAAAGTCAGCTTTTTTTACAAGTGCTTTGGACTATTTTTGTAACACACACTATTATAACTGGACATATAGTGGGTAGCACTGATTTGATGTAATAAAGAGGCAACCTTAACCTAACTTACTCTTGAAGGATTCTCCAAGTGCATTTTGACATACATACACATTAATAAGCACTCTCAGTATTAGATTTGTATTTGTATACAATTAGAATGAGGCTTAACACATGTAACAGAATCATTCCTCCAAGTAAAAATAAGAAATTAACTTTGAGAGACATGAACATATTGACACTATTTTTAGATGAGCAGGTAAGATCTGTAATTAAAGCCTGATTTTTGCTTAAGAAAACATCAGTTTTCTTCACTGTGTAATTAGTAAAATTAATTAATTCCAATCCATGCACATAAATGATTTTTTCAAATCTGAAATCAATCACTTTAAAACCAAAGATGCTTTCAGCTACATAAATTTGCCATTAAGTGATACTGTAGATCAAGTTCAAATTATGAATGTAATTTTCTTCACAGTTAAGTTTTAAACATTTTCTAGCCCTCTCCTATTCTGCCAACACTGACATTTATAATATAAACAAAACAGATTTTTTGTGTTAAGGAATTTGATATGGCTACATACTAGATTAAGCTTCTCATACATAATTCTTGTCAAAAACCTGACTAAATGATCACACGGCTTAACTGGATCACAGAGGGAAACATACTTACTGGGAGATTTAAAAAAAAAAAAAAAAAAAAGACTATCCCTCTCTGACACTTTATTATACTGAGAGCAGGAAATTGCTGAACAGTGAACACAATTTCACAATGCAGATTAGAAGATCGATCATTAGAGAAAATGATGAAAAATTTATTTTAAAATATTTTCTTCTTAAAAAAAAAGTGTTACTTCGAAGACAGTGAAGTGGCAGATAACCCCACTTGAAGAAGTTAGCACTGGATAATTACAGACCCAGCAAATAATGGGAAACATACAGTGTACTTTAGTGATCTCTAGTACTATCATTGTCTCACTACTAATAAAGGGACAACAAAAGGAGGTTTCTATCATACACACTGTATGGTCGCAGCTGGATTCTAATTCAAAAGTGTGATTCTGACTGTCCATATTAAAAATCTCTGGCCAAAACCTACATATCTGTTAATTTGCAATAATTATTTCTATCTTCATCTTTGAATCAGGGAGATGTACAGCAGAAAACCAGCTAACAAACTAAGTACTTGTTTTATGAATCTGGCCCTCAGTCACGAAGTTGCAGTGAAAAGTCTTTTAAACACGTTCTGATCAGAATTTACTGGATTGTATCTACGTTCAAGGGTATTAAAATGTGCAAAGGAGACTATGAAAAAATGTCTAGGTTACAGATTTAACTTCTTAGCTAGAAAATTGACTCAAAAATAGATTTTCTAATTTACAATGAATCAAAAGAAAAAACATTAGACCATAGCAAAAGTGGCACAAATGTATCAAAAAGCAAATGAATAAACATTTCAAAAGATTTATTATTAGAAATTGTAATAAATTTTTGAAAGATTAATCGATTTTAGTTAAAAGGTATAACTGACAATTTATTGGGTGGGAAGATGCATTATTTTCCAATTGTTATCCACCTACAGTAAAACTGATTTGTGTCCTATTGTATTTTATGGAAAAGGAGAGAGCAACTTTCAGTGATTTAGATTAAATGTATTAATCATAACCAGGCACTGTGAACTATATATCTACTATTAAAGAAGATTTTTTGACATTTAATTCTGTAGCAATATTTTGGCTCTGTACCACTCTTCCTAAATCCAATTCCTGCTACAGCTGGCAGATTTCTCCCTTTTAATTTTATGGGGCTTAAAGTAGCATTTAACCACCCATGTGGTAAATAATGCAGGATTAGAAATATTTAGTGTTTTGTTTCCTTTTGAAGAGTACTAATCCATTAACCCCCAAATATTTTTAAGAAAATGTCCACATTCTAGTAATATTTAATGTAAGATTTAGTAAAACATTCTATGCAAATTGTGTTGTTATCCTGAAATAAAAAAATCACATTAAATCCTGAAGAAAATACACATATACATCACTCATACAGGGAAATTCATTTTATGAAGATATCTGCTTTGTGTACCAAAAAAAACCTTTAATAAATCCTTCAGAGTTTTAAAATATTATATATGCTATTATTACATGCTTTATTCTCAATAACCTGACAAAAAAAAGGTATTTAATATATTCAGTTCTCCTGAATAAGGGATACATTTTAAAATATTAATGCCTAACTTAACACTGAAATTCTAGTTTTTACTTCCACATAAAAAAAACCCCACCTCTTTTTTTTTAGTGCATGGGAAAGCTGCCTTATGTTAACTTCTAACAGGCAATGCTCTTAAAGTTCTTCTAGGTATTGCAAATTGTCTTAAATTGCCTTAGACCTACACCAACGATTTGACTCCAGGTTTTTAAAAAACATGAGCAAAATAGAGAAAGCAGTATGACAAAAAATCTCAATGCCATATGTATGCTTTCTTTTTCAAAGCATAAAAGCATTATATAAAACAGGAAAAAGGTTTAATTTTCTACAGTTCAACTATATTATATAGCGAATAAAGATGCCATCTAGTGTAAACCTACTCTATTTGTTTAGGACTTTGTGAAATAAAGTCTTCTAGAATAAAGCAATCCAATGTGAAAGAGTTGGGGAGAAGGGGAAACGGGGCACATTTTATTCTTTAAAGTGTATTTTGAAAGTGTTTAAAAAAAACCCGAAACATCTATAGCAGGGAAATTCCCAAAGAGTTTACCCATCAGCAGGTAGTAAAAAAATGACGGCCTAAATAAACCTTTTTCCGTTCTCTGAACTGAAGATTAGTTTCTTCCTTAATTGCCTCCTACAATGGGTGATTCTTTATTTTCACAGCCCCTGCCTTTACTTTCTGCAGCTTCGGAAATGTGGTTGCAGCACCTGCTGGTGAAGATAAAGGCAAAAAAAAAAGTAAATACCTCAGCCTTTTCCACATCCTGGGTAACCACATCTCCCACTTCCTTCCAGAGAGGGCCTAAATTCTTCCTAGTTTTCCTTGTATCACTGATGTACCTGTAGAAGCTTTTCATGTTGTTCCTGACATAATTAATCAGACTTAATTCTACCAGGGCTTCAGCTTTCCTAACTTGATCCCTGTCTGCTTGGACAATTTCTCTATATTCCTCTGTCCCGATCTGCATTAGAACAGAATTTATTCTGTTCAGTGATTTTACCTTACAGATCAGTCTCTTCTAAATAACTGCACTGTGGCATATTTTCACAGTCTGCTTCTAGCAGTGATAAAGCTCAATGTTTATAGTATATATATACCATGGACTTGTGGGCAAAGGCTTTTGCTTATTTGTGCTCCTGTGCAGATCAAGGTCACTGCTAAATCTTGTGTACCATGTTGAGGTTCTCATCAAAGTGAGAGGTGGCACCTGTGGGAAGGAACAGATAGGACGAGTGACCCTAAACTGACCAGCTAGGTATTCAATACCATATATATCATATTCAATATAAAGCTGGGCAGTCACAAGCATTAAGCTCTCTTCTTCAGTGACTGGGATCTGTGGAAGAGTCAGTCTGTTTTGCCTTTGATACTGATTTGTGTGTTTTAGAATTCTGCTCCTGAATCAAGTCACCATGTGCTGCTGAGCTCTGTCTAGAACTTCCCCAGTGCCTGCTCCACAGCACCAGTGGTGACAATTGCCATCCAGAGGCTTGGGGTTCAATATTGTTTTATATTATATATTTATCTATATTTCATTGTTATAATTATCCTTGTTTCATTTTCTTTTCCAATTTATAAGTGTCTCTCCCTTATTCTCTTCCACTTTGGGAAGGGAGAGGAATTAACAGAGTACATCTGTCTTGTCATTTGTACAGTGGCTGTCCCAGTCCTAACCCTTGACAACCTCTCAGGCTATCTCCTGTTTTTGCTTTCAACCCCTGTAGGCTTCCTTCTTGTGTTTGAATTTCTCCAGGAGTTCCTTGTTCATCCATATAGTCCTCCTGCTTTTTTTGCCTGAGTTACTCTTTTTTGGGATGCATTGCTTCTGAGTTTGGAACAGGTGATCCTTGAATGCTAACCAACCTTCTTGGGCTCCAATTCCCTGAAATGCTTTATCCTGTGGCATTTCTAACAAGCTGAAGAATTCCTGAAGAAGCCAAAGTCTGCTCTCATGAAGTTCCAGGGTAGTGAGGTGGTTTAAGTACAAGAAAAACAGAAAGATCACTATGATTTTGAAAAGATCATATAAACATTGTATGTAGGGGTTTCCACAATATCGAGAGACCACTAAACAGAGGAGCTTTGCATTTTCCTACTACTCACCTCACAACTCATGGCATTAATAACTTACTGATTACCCTCAGGAAATGACCTTTGGATTGTAGGAATGCTTATTAGTATTTGTTTGCAGTTTTCAGTCTCTGATATTTGATAAACGTGTAAGAAAGTATTCACTTGAAAACTCATTCAGTTTGAAGATCTCTCAGAGACACAAGGACAAAGCCTACAGGTCAGTAAAGAAAATGGTCTCTTTGGCATTCAATTATGTGTTTACTTGCTGTAAATGCCATGTGATCACTATCAGAAAAGGCAGTCCCTGATAAATTTTGGGTACTTACTTCCCTTCTATACACATTTTATTCTCTTATTTAATAAACAAAATGTCAGCAAACATAATTTTCCAGCTAAGTCACAGGTTAAATTAGGCTACAATAACTGTGGTTCACTCCACTTTTTAATTATTATTTTTTACATCTGATTAACTAAAGACACAGTAATCAAACAGAATGGTGGAGAAGTACCTCATATTGCTCTACTGTCTCACATTTCAACAGCAGCAGAATAATTTTCTTGGATTAATCAGTTTCAATACATTGCATCATGTGTATTTGCTACTTTATTTTCTGTGCTGTATTTTGACAGTATTTGATACATGCATATCCATGACAAAGTGCTGGAGAAGACACTAAAGATCCAGTTTAATCCACTATTTTTACAGAAGCCTCTTGCTCTGGGTAAAAAACTCATGAACTCAGACTGTATATAGGGGAATAAAACCACCAACATTTTATGTTCTAGTTTGTATTTTCACTTTTACAAGATTAAAACTAAATTAAAATTAAATTAAATTAAAATTAAAATTAAATTAAAAAACAGGATGAACTAGAGATCTGTGTGAGATCTCAGGACCATGATCTCATTGCAATCACTGAGACATGGTGGGACAG
>JANHGL010002714.1:20306-30939 GCA_024611195.1 Ceyx melanurus | reverse complement strand
ACACCAAACTGGGAGGAGTGGCTGACACAGCAGCAGGCTGTGCTGCCATCCAGAGAGACCTGGACAGGCTGGAGAGCGGGCAGGGAGAAATTTAATGCAAGTGAACAAGAGCAAGTGCAGAGTCCTTCATCTGGGAAGGAACAACGCCATGGATCAGTGTAGACTGGGGGCTGATTTGTTGGAGAACACCTCTGGAGAAAGAGACCTGGGGGTCCTTGTGGACAGGGGGATAAGCATGAGCCAACAATGCACCCTTGTGGCCAAGAAAGCCAATGGCATCCTGGGATGCATTAGGAGAAGAATGTGGCCAGCAGGTCAAGAGAGGTTCTCCTTCTCCTCTACTCTGCATTGGTGAAGTCTGACCTGGAATACTGTGTCCAGTTTTGGGCACCCCAATTCAGGAAAGACAGAGAACTACTGGAGAGAGTCCAGTTCAGGGCCACCAAGATGCTGAAGGGAGTGGAGCATCTCCCTGCTGAGGAGAGGCTGAGAGAGCTGGGGCTCTTTAGCCTGGAGAAGAGGAGACTGAGGGGGGACATCATCAATGTCTATCAATATGTTAAGGGTGATTGCAGAGAGGATGGAGCCAGACTCTGCTCAATGTCATCCAATGACAAGACGAGAGGCAATGGGAGTCAGTTGGATCACAAGAAGTTTAGGGTAAACACAAGGAAAAACATTTTCCCAGTGAGGGTGATGGAGTGCTGGAACGGGCTCCCCAAGGAGGTTGTGGAGTCTCCTTCTCTGGAGACATTCATGACCCACCTGGATGTGTTCCTGGTTGACTTGGTCTAGGTGATCCTGCTCAGGCAGGGGGTTGGACTAGATGGTCTTCTAGGTCCCTTCCAATCCCTAACATGCTGTGATTCTGTGCTGTAATACTGTATTAGATGTATTTTCAATATAGGCACTATAACTGTAGAATAAAAGGTATATCATTATGCTTTTTGCCTTGGTTTAAAAGTAACAAAGTGAAATTGTAGATGACTGTCATTTGAGCAGCTGGGTTACAATGAATTACAAGGAATACTGCTCAGACTAACAGCACTTGTCATTATGAATAAACCACAAGATGCATTGAAAGAATAAGCGGCACATTTCACATTTCAGAGACTAATGCTGGAGGGTGACTATTTTGCTGAAGGAGGATGCTGGTTTTCTCATTATACTTGAAGTGAGAGTCCAAGAAAAGAGACTAAATGGTCACAATCACTTCCGCTAGACAGAAGTTAATCTTCAAGATTTTAAAGGTAGGCTTTGATTGTTACAAGCAGATGAAATATACCAAAAAAACCCCATGTGAGCACTGTTACACAAACAGAATGTGTTTCAGCTTTTACACTTATCTTCACTTTCCTGATGAAGTACAATTGTTACCTCTACAAGCTATTAATTAGCCTTATGCATTTAAACTTTTTTCTTTTTTTGTCTTGATAGGTGTACATTTTGTAAGAATGAAAGTAGGACAGAGCTCAAGGCTACACACTAATTTACAAGGGAAGTGATCTAGAAGAATAAAACGTACACATGTTCACCCAGTTAGTGCCTTTGCAACTAACAAAAACTGGGCTAGGATTCCTCTAGCTATTTTAATTATGGAAGAGGTGTTTTACACTTACATGACAGAACTAATAACAACATTGAACCACTTCAGATTTGTAAAAATTTAAGCATTTGGTATTTGAGTTACCTGTAACTCAAGTTTGGCTAATGAACTGTGGCATTAAATGAGACAGAAATGCTGCCTCATTATGCTATTTGTGCCTGTTTAATGGTTTGATGATCACAGATTTTCATTAGACAATTAACAAGTGACACAAAAATCACTGTCAGTTAAACATGGGTTGTAAAGCAGACTTCATTATACCATTAAGATTGCACAAAGGATAGGTAGACTTCAAAATACTTTGTAACAATGACAACTATACAGAAAAAAACCCCAACAATCTACTAATTATTGTGTCCTGCCTTGGAACAACCACAGTACTAAACTGTGCTTTAAGTATGGGCACCACTGTTGGCAATACCAGTGATGGGAACCACTTTGAAAAATACTGAGATACTATGAAACATGATACAGGTATCGTTCTGGTTCTTTTCATGTGTAAGCTTCCTAAACTGAAGTTCTTAAGAAGCTTTTACTCTTCCATCACGTGGAAGCAATTATATTGCTTGTAACATTATAAGTAAAAGCTTTAGCAAAAACTCACTTCAAAATTAACTTATAAAAAAAAAACAAACAAACCTCTTACTATGCATAGCAGATATAAGACCAGTAAGCAGTTCCCCTAAAACTGTCATATATATGAAGTTAAGAACAGCACAGGAATTCAGTGGCACCCCAAATAATTACATCCCATTACATCCCAAGCATGTGAGTACAGGAAACCACCCACTCCTCAAGGAAGGTTTTCCTTCTACTCAGTGTTGTAAAACTAAGGTATTGATTTAACTAAGGATTGAAAGACCATGACTTATTCACTGAATTTTGCATATACAGATATCAATTTAAGATAAATTACAAACTTGGAAACATACTTAAAATAAAACCAAACAAAAAAAAATCACAGTGAAAAATGCTTTAAATAGCTCAAAATATTTCTGATTACAGGAAATCTTAATAAAACTCTCATTACAAAAAAAAAAAAACAAACCACAAACCAAAAAACCCACCTAAACACTTACAAGGAAAATGAGTTTGCATCTTTAGCTGCATTAGGTTTCAAAATGTCATTCTCAGACACAGAGGCCTAATATTCTGATCTTTGAAAGTCTGAAATCCAACAAGAGTTTAGTTTCACTATCAGACATCAACTAATACCACTCACATTTACACCGTTTGTTTTGGAGACTATATATAACTCTATATAGCAATAATAATTTGATAAAGAAAATAGCCCCATAGATAAATTATTTCATACACCTCAACCTGATCTGTATTTTATCTGACTCTATGTCATACATTCAGTCAAAAGAATTATGCATGCTGACAAATAAACTTTAACTTGAAAAGCAGTGTTTTCCCCAAAATTGCAGAGCATCCCTTAAGAGGCTTCTAACCAATACTGTAAAAACAACACCCAACTTATTCTTTAAGGAAACATTCCTTAGATCTGTAACAGGCAGACTAACTTATCTAACAGCATTTCACTCCATTTCAAAAATATTTTGACAAGAAAAAAAACTCCAACAGATCTATGTCCCTCTTATGGTGGGGACACCAGAACTGGAAGCAGTATTTGAGGTGGGGTCTCACCAGAGCAAAGGGGGAGAATCACCTCTCTTGACCTTCTGGCTACGTTTCTCTTGATACATCCCAGGATGCAGTTAGCCTTCTGGGCTGCATGAGCACTGCTGGCTCATGTTGAGCTTCTCATCTATCAACACCCCCAAATCCTTCTCTTCAGGGCTACTCTCAACTCACTCTGTGCCCAGTCTGTATTTGTATCTAAGATTGGCCCAACCCGGGTGAAGGACCTTGCATTTTGACATTTCTCAAGCCTGTCAAGGTCCCTCTGGATGGCATCTCTTCCCTCAAGTGAGTCCACAACAGCACACAGCTTGGTGTCATTGGCAACCTTACTGAGGGTGCCCTCAATGCTGTGTCCGTGTCGCTGACAAAGATGTTGAACAGCACTGGACACAGAACACAGTCCTGAGGAACACCGCTGGTCACTGCCCTCCATGTGGACAGGGAGCCATTGACCACAATTCTTTGAGTGTGACCATCCAGCCAGTTCTTTATCCACCCAGTGGTCCATCTGTCGAATCCGTGTCTCTCCATTTTAGAGACAAGGATGTCATGTGGACAGTGTCAAATGCCTTGCACAAGTCCAGGAATATTACGCCCGTTGCTTTTCCCACGTCAACCAACACTGTAGCTTTGTCGTAGAAGGCCACTAGATTAGTCACGCATGAGTTGTCCCTGGTGAAGCCATGGTGGCTGTCACCAACCACTTGATTATTTTTTATGTGCCCCAGTAGAGCTGCCAGGAGATGATTCCATGATTTTACCTGGCTCAGAGGTATGGCTGACTGGTCTATACTTTCTGGGTTATCTTTGGTTCCTTTTTTAAAGATGGGGGTTATGTTCCCCCTTTCCTGGGAATCTCACCAAACTGCCAGGACCTCTCAAATACGACAGCTAGGGGCTTAGCAACTACAGCTGCCAATTCCTTCAGGACCCGTGAATGTATCTCATTAGGTCCCATGGACTTGGGCACCTTCAGGTTCTCTAGGTGTTCCCAGACCTTATCTGCTCCTACCCTGGGTGGTTCTTCATTCTCCCTGTCCCAGCCAACACCCTCTGTGATTTGGCTGGTGTCATTTGAGTGGTCACCAGTGAAGACTGAGGAAAAAAAACTGTTGAATACTTCAGCCTTCTCCACATCCTCAGTCACCAGTATCCTTCCAGAGAGGCCGCACATTCTCTCTCATTTTTCTTTTTTTCTCATGTTATCTGTAAAATCCTTTTCTGTTATTTCTAATAACTCCGTACAGATTTGACTCTTGTCAGGGATTTAGATTTTCTAACCTGGTCTCTGATTAACAAGCAACTTCCTTGTAATCATCCCAGGATGCCAGACCCTGCTTCCATGCTTTATGAGCTCCCCTTTTATATTTGATTTCCACCTGGAGTTCTCTGTTTATCCATATAGGTCTCCTGGTGGTTTTGCCTGCTTTCCTCCTTTTAGGGATGCAATGCCTTTGAGCTTACAGGAGATGATCCTTGAAAGTCAACCTGATTTCTTGGGCTCCCAGTCCCTCCAGGGCTTTATCCCATGGCACACTAGCAAGGAGGTTCCTGAAGAGGTTAAAGTCAGCTCTTCTGAAATCAAGGGTTTCAAGCTTGATGAGCTTCCCCCTCTTGGCTGCCCTTAGGATTTCAAACTCCACCATCTCCTGGTCACTGCAGCCGAGGCTATCCATGAGTTCAACATTACCCACCAGCCCTTCCTTGTTAACGAGAACAAGGTATAACATGGCACCTCTCCTCGTTGGTTCCTCTATCACTTGGAGCTCCATGGATTCTACCATGCATGCTCATTGACATGGAAGGCAACACTCCCTCCTCTTTTCCCCTGCCTGTCCTTCCTGAAGTTTACACCCTTCTAGTCCAACACACCAATGGCAGGAGTCATTCCACCATGTTTCTGTGATGCTAATCAGGTCACAGCACTGCAAATGCACGAGTATCTCCAGCTCCTCTTTATTGCCCAGTCTGCGGGCATTCATATAAAGGTATTTGAGCTGGGCCCTTGATAAGGTACCTGGAGCCCCCTGATGATACTCAGATGTTTCCATAGCAACTGACCTCTCAACGACCACTGTGCTCTGCCTGCAACCTGTCACAACACCTTGATCCCATGCCAATTCACAAGATGGTACAATCTTGCCAGTACACTCCTCCCCCACAAGCACTGGCATACTTCGTTCTGGCTCCCCCTCAGTGATCCCAACTTCACCCCCCCGTTCTTTCATACCTAGTTTAAAGCTCTGTCTATGAGCCCTGCCAACTCCCTTCCCAAAACCCTTTTCCCTCAATGGGACAGACTATTTCCATGCGCCTCTAACAGACCTGGCCTCTTGTAAATCCAGCTGCTGTCAAAAAACCCAAACTCCTGCCGGCCACACCAGGTTTGGAGCCAGGTATTAATCTGCAGTACAGTCTTACCTGCTCCGAAGTGAGTCACTGCAGAACAGAAATAAACAAAAATATCCAGACATCTTCAGATAACAGGTCTCAGAAATGTATCTTTCATTGTTTATGTACCATTTGAATAATTACAACTATGTATAGTCGAGGTCAATAGTATAGATGTGTAAGAATTGAAAAACAAACAAACAAAAAAAACTCCTATGAGTGCAAGACTTAAAATAGGCTGGTTTTCATATCAGGAAATCGAAACCCATGACATAATTGAATGAATGGAAACAGTAGGAATCAAAAGAAACCTTTTTATTGGCCACGGGTATTTTTTTGCAAAATGGGCAGGAAGAGGCAACATCTGAAGGTCTTAAACAAAACCCTACAATGTTTCATCCTCTCTCAGGGAAGAAATTGTCTCTAGAATCACACAAGGAACAGATAAAACAGCAGCATTGTTTTTTAAAACCTTCGCTTATACATATAAAGGAGTTGTGAACAGAAGTGTTATTTATTTTCTTTAATTAGGGCTTTTGTGATCTCCCCAGGAATACATCTCAGAAAAGCATTGTGGCCTTAATCATTGAAGGTAAACAGTTAATCTGCTATTTTACATTGTAGAAATGAACCTTCATATTTCCAATGTATCTAAAATATTAGATTTCTGATTTTATTCAGCTAAATACCAACATTTTTTGAAAGGACAGATAGCACTAGACAAATAACATTCAAGTCTATAAACACATATAGAAAAATACTGGACAAAAAAAGCACTCCTAAGAAATCAGCATTTCATTCACAGGACATGACTTCTAAATTGAGTAATTTTTTGCATAATAGAAAATAACTGGACAGATGGGAATAATTCACCAGGACATATGTAACTGCAGAGTTCAGCCAAGCACAATAAAATTTCATTCAACACACCCTATCAAAAGAGTACACTAAATATCAGTATGGCATGAAAGTGCATGTATCATGTTTCTGATAATTCAAGTTGCTACTAGCAACTTGACACAGGTTGAAAAGCACAATGTATGAGAAAAGCCATACCACCTTTTTCTATTTCTTTTCAAAATGAAGATCTGTTACAAATGGTGCTGTGACAAAACAAAGCAATGAAGACATGAAAAGCTGGCATTATAATTGCATGCGCTGGGACAACTCATTCAATCTGCTCATTGGATTAGGCAAGGTTTTTCATAGTACATTTATGCTAAGTTTTTACTTCTCCCTTCAGGTTTGAAAAAGTGTCTTGAATCAATTGCAGTACAATTGAAGACAGAAAGACCTATGAGTTTGTTCAAATTAAGCAATTCCAATGAAATGCAGGAAGAGCATTTGGACAGAATCTGAGTGGAAGATGTGGCTACTTCAAATAAAAGTTCACTAACTGGTCCATAAGGAGCAACATTCTTCCACTGATTCTGAACTTCCTCTGCTTATAGAAACCATGGTGTGAAAATGACGTAAGTGGGCAGTTTCTTTAGTATACAGCAAGCAATAATGACACTCTTAACTTGACATTTCTTTTACAAGAATACACCCAAACACTTGAGCATTAACCACTTTTCCACAGAGGATGATGCTATATCAAGGTATTATCATACCTATTCATTCTGCCTTCCCTAAACTGTTATATCGCCAAGGCTTTGGTAGCTGCTGTAATTGTGAACCTTCAACTAAATTAAAAAAAAAAGTTAGAACACATATTGATGGTAGGCTAAGGACTATGTGCTCACAACTACCCATCCTTAGATTGAATACAGGATACAACGTGTGTCTATCTCCATAGGAAGCTCCATTTTTTACTTCATCTCCCTTTAAAGTTTGTGCAAAAGCAGTGATAAAGACATTAGCTCACTGTTAAAAAGTAATTGTCACACCACAACTCTGTTCAATGAGTTGAGTCTGCGGTGTTATTTCCTCAGGATATTAATCTTTAAAAGAATTCTTGCTCTTGTTCACTGTTACCATCTAATAGCAGTAATTCTTGTTCTATGTTATCTGATGTCACAGGTATTAAATGTTCGGGGTTTTTTTTTGTCATTGCATTGAATTATTTAAAAAATATTTTGTTTAAGTAGCAATCACCAACAAAAAGGGAGCATGTGAGCTCAGGTTTATACAGCTGCATTTGCAAACATGGATTCATCAGATGATGGATGCAGCAGATGTGTCCACAAAAATAACTATTTATTAAGGTCAGAAAACTACATCTGAAGAGCCATTTGCAGATCCATTCTATACATGTACTCCTACCTAAACATAGTGGATTAGAAGATACAATTCCTTGTCAACCTTGTTTCACTCCAGTATGTAAATGATAAATTTAATAACCGGAAGTAACTGAATTATCAGTTTTTAGTACATGGGTTTGGATTTTTTATTATAAAGGGAACTAGGATACCATCTATATATATATCATGACCTGAAGACAAAATGGGTTCCTAAGGACAATCCAAAAAAGCAGCAGAAAATAAACATTAGGATTTTTTTATTATATATATGCATTCACAGTATATCTTAATCAACTGAAATCTAATCAACTTTTTACAATTTAGAGGGAAAGGCAGCTTTTAGGATAGTTAAGCCATGTATCACCAATACCATGAAGCTAACCTATCAGTTATAATAGCTCCTATAAAATGCCAGAGTGAAATTGCAATAAGCCTAGAAAATGGGCTACAAATCCCAGATATGCTCAAGCAAGCACTGAACCAAAAATAAAAATAGGTAGATAGGAAACCAAGAACTAGATAACATTCATCTAATTCATTACCATTAACAGCAGAGATCACAGGCCAAGGTTTTAAAGCATCTTATTAGAATCCAAATGGCAATTATTGGACAGGGCCTTAAATGATAAAAACCTTCCCTCTTCAAAACACTTTCTAACCATTCCTTTGTATTCTCTCCACATGTAATAGCTCTTATACTTGTTTGAAGCACCTTATTTTGTTTAGACAAATTAAAACTTGGAAACATTTAATGTTCTCAAATAATTAAAAAAAAATCATATTGCAGTATTTATCATACTTTATTACACATCAATATAGTCTCTGACATTCTCTTACTTTTTCAATTATTCTGGTAAGAAAGGTGACTCCACTGCAACAAATATATTTTAACATTTTAATTTAACAAGTCAAGTCTCTCTTCTCCTTGTGATCTCCTCACAGCACAAATTCTTAAAAATTCATTAGAATCTTATTTCAGAAAAAAAAATTATGGGAAAATCCAATTATTAGGTTTTACAAAAATGCAAGGCCATTTAGATTTTTCTTTCAATTATAAACATTGTTCTGAGAGCTGAAGGTACTAAAAAAACCACAAATATTTCTCACTTGCAGTCACAGCCTTAGAACACTTAGTCCAAAGGAACACATGATGTCTGTAATAGGTGCATCACTAAATTGCTTTACTTTTTTTTTATTATTATTATTATTATATATAACCTTCTCCCTGTTCACATAGTCAAACAGATAGAATAATGACAGATTTTTCAAAGCAGATTTTTGGGAGAAAAAGTGTCAATCAGAATTGTACCAATCCATTCTAGAATGTTTTCAGTATCAGAAAAAGTTAAAATAACTGGTTTGATTTTAATTGTAAGAGGAGAGAAACATATTTTCTTATAGACATAATATGTATCATGAAAATGTTAACACCTCCCCCAACCCTTTTCCTTGACTTAGTTCAAAATAATTATTGAGAACCAGTATCCGACTCTTTCTGACATTCAAATACACAGAAACGTTCCATTACAATAGAAATGCAGTGGGAAGAGTCTATTAAAAATGGGAAAACACACAGTATCAGTGGCACTGTACTCTTAACATTCCACTACTTCTCTCCAACATTAACAAGCATGAGATGAATATGCTTTTTTAAGAAGACCTCTAACAACACTGCGCAATTAGCTTACAATAATAAAAGCACCTACCAATGCATTCTGGTTTCCTGAAGTTTTTTTTATGTTTCTTGCTGGCATTCCATGAAGATGACTAAATCTATTCTGGAAGCCTATAAAAAAAGGAGTATGAATTCATTTCAGAATACTTCCTATACCATATAACCAATAAAATTCACTGTTACATACCAATTTATTAATCTGAATTCAGATAAAAACATCTTAATATTATCAAACATTGTACTGGTGGAAACAAAGAGCACAGAATGGGAAAAGTGAGAGAGAAGCTGATTTGTCAGCAAATGAACTTTTCTGAAAATATTCTCACTCCTGTTTTTGTTCTATGCATAAGCACAGCATACTGAACCACTGTAACAAAGTGATTTTTTCATCACTTACAACTTCATTAGGACTAGAAAATATTTTATCTGATGAATATGCAGAGATCATATTTTAGAAACAATTCAAAGCATCTAAAAATTAAGCCTCAGTAAAGAATTCAATGCATTCAGAGTGCAAAATAGTTTAAAAGGTATTTTACAACTGGTAACATAAGGGAATTGTCTTTGAATGTGAAAGGAGATCCTTGTGGAAGAGGGAAAGTACAACAAAATTATTTGGCAGCAAGCTGAGTTTTGACAACTTTAGTCACTACGTAATGACTAGCTGTAAATGCAATCTAACGCTGAATCAACTTTACCATTGGTTACATTGGATCCACAGATGTCTAAAGTAATAAAAAACATCTATTATTTTTTTCTTTAGAAGTTACAATCTCAATCCTTGCTTTAAAGAAACCTGGCCCTCTTCTCTACAAAAAATATGACCTGATTATAAAGAAAAGCAAAGGAGATGGTCAAGCCAGTCTTTCCAGACTTTTGAGTTAGTAATGAACTCTAAACATTATCAAAGAAGTCAGAAACAAAATGGAATACCAAGATTCACTTCAAACAACAATAAACCTCAGTGCAAACACTGAGATAATCACAGAATCACAGATATTAGGGGTTGGAAGGGACCTAGAAGAACATCTAGTCCAACCCCCCTGCCTGAGCAGGATCACCTAGACCAAG
>JANHGL010002713.1:0-74863 GCA_024611195.1 Ceyx melanurus | reverse complement strand
CACATGCACACGCACACGCACGCACACGCTCGATCCCCCCCCAGCTCTGCGCTGGCCGGACCCGGTACCCCCGCGACTCTCTCGTCCTCACGCCGTCCCCGGGGACCCCACACCCCGCACACCTGCGGGGCTCCCGGGGGGTCAGGGCCGTCCTCAGCACCCGCTGCGTGCAGGGTGGGGGTCCCTGGTGGTCCCCGAGCCGGCATCAGCCCGCTGCCCGAGCAGCAGGGCACGGGCAGCACGGCAGGGATGTCGGGGACCCCCCGTTCCCGTTCCTGGGACCATCTCCCCATCTGCTTCCCTGGGTTCCTCTCAAGGCTGTGGTCGCTCCCTGCCAGATCTTACCCTTACACCCCCAAAAAGCTCTCCCCTGATCTCTGCCTGCACCGTGAGCCCACCGAACCCCCCTGGTTCATCTCAGGCTCACTGCTCAAGCAGGGCTCGCCTGTGTTCTACCGTCGCTTTCTCGGGCTCGTTTGTGTTGCTGAGCCGTGGGTCGGTTTTGTTTCTAAGTTGCCTCTCCCTTCGCCGAGAGCGGGCAGCGTGCCCAGACCCAGCTACGGCCGGTGCGAAGGGTGTGCGGCCCCCCAGCCCTGCCCACAGCGCGGCGTGCCGGGGAGCATCACCTGCTCCAGACCAGCTCTCCCGGGCAGGGCTGCGGGGAGCCCCGCTGCTTTCCCCGAGGCGCGGCCGGATCTTTGTCCCGCCCCTGCCACAACAGCAGCAGCCCCCCGAAGCTGCGGGAGGGCTCCCAGGGGCTGCGGGGGCTGCCCGTCCCCGAGGAGGCTCCGTGCCACCCGCCCCCGGACTTCAGTGCCCTTGCCAGGGAGTTGCCCAGACTCTGGCTGCTTGGTTGGTTTTTTCTCACAAGCACAGACACAGAGCTGCAGTGTGACAGAAAGACAACCTTCTCCTCTCCACCTACAGCGCTCTCCATCTCCTGGCTGTGCTACCGAGGGGCTGAGTCCCCCAGCTTCTAACCCTGTGCCACAGCTCAGGGAACATTCAGGCTCGGCCACAGCTCGGGAGTTAGGTCCTGAGGCAAAGGAAAGTAAACTCTCCACTCGGAGTCACGTTCAAAGGCAAACGTGGCACCTGAACGAGAGCTTTTTTGATTGCCTACCAACCCCTGAGCCCACGCTGCCCAGCCTTACAGCTCAGGCTGGCAGTCAACATCTTCAGCCCCTCTGCCCCCAGGAGGTTTGGGGAGCGTGGCTGCATCACAGCCCAGAGGAGGTGGCACGGGGAACACAAGCTCTGGGAAAAGCAAGTCCTTCCCAGTGCTCAAGGTGTGGCACACCACAGAGGAAGAAGGGCACTGCAGCCCAGAATCACTTTTCTACCTGGAGAAGCTCCAGCAGCAGCACTGAATGGGGACCTTCTCCAGAAACCATGCTTCTGAATCCTCCTGTGCTCCAGCAACCAAGGGCAGGCAGGGCTGCTGGGTGTGCCTGCACCACGGAGCTTCCTCAGAGGTCCTCCTCACACTGACACACTTGTGCTCATCCCTAGTGTCACCAGGCTGGAGTGTGCACACTCAGAGACCCTGCCCAGGGCTCCTCACCCTGCTCTCTCTGAGGTAAGCAGAATTATTAGCCCATCTTAATAAATCTCAGCTATGACACAGAAGTGAAAGGACTGAGGTAATTCAGGGATTTGGGATTAGAAAGTGTAAATTGCCTGGATTTATTCCAGAAGTGTTTGGGGGTTTTTTTCCCTAATAGTGTCTGGCTGGGGAGGTGTTTTCCCAGCTGTTTGAGAAGTCAGTGACTTATAAGTACATGTAATGTAGGTTTATCCTTTTATCACCTTTAATGTCCTATAAAAATCACTGCATGCCTTCCATAAACTCATCTGGATCCAATACTGATTTTCATATGTAGACAAGAATATCAAGAGCCAGTCTGCATTGGGAAGTGGATTCAGCAGCCTGAGGGGTGCCACTCAGGAAAGCTCAAGAAACTGCAGCCCCAAATTAGCTGCAATACCCACAGTAATGACTGGGAACGTTTAAACGGTTCCTGTGCCACTTGTGTACAAAAGCCTTTGTTTGTTTGTTTTTTCCAGAAGAGCTTTTTAGATGAGAGTTGTGTTCCAAATCAGTACTGGAAGTTTTTCACCCCTGCTGCCAGCTCGGGGACGTGGAGCTCTCAACAAGCAGCTTTTGAAAGCACAGAGCTGGTGAATTTCACTTTGGTGTATTTTATTACCCCAGCATCTGGGGCTGCAAAGCAATCAATTACAAGTTAGATTGGATTTGAAAAGTCTTACAGGCTCTCATAATTAATACTGTGAATGGCAGGACAGGTACCAGCTTCTGCTCTGGGTGTTTCCTCAGGATCCTCCACACTCATCACAGTTCACACAGCCCCTCATCTAACCACAGAACTCGGGGGATGTTTCTGCTCTGTCACAGCAGCACAGCTCAGGACTGATGGTGTTTCAGAATCACTCCTGTTTGCTTGTTTATGGATCCAGTTCGTTTGGAGTTCATCCACACTCATGCACGATGCCACGTTATCTGAGACAAGGGTCAACTTAAACACTGCCACCCACAGCAACAGTCTGCTGCTTCCACCCCACAACAACCACAATCGACTGGCTGATCAAAAACAACTGTGTGAACACCTGGGATCTGCCCTGCTCCTGATGCCCTTCCAGGTGCACACACACCATTTGTTTAATAAATTCATGGCAACGAGCAACGTTTGTGTCCTTCTTCAGAATATTTGATGTTCTCAAACTAAAGGATCATTTCAAGTAATGATACTAGAGGCAGAGCCACATTCTGTGCCTGGATGCATGCTGGATGCTCTGCATATCATCCTGTTGTGTCCTACTGAGCAGAATCATATCATAGAATCATAGAATCATAGATCTTAGGGGTTGGAAGGGACCTAGATCATCTAGTCCAACCCCCCTGCCTGAGCAGGATCACCTAGACCACCCTGCTGGAATTCATGCCAGAGGATGCTGCTGGAGCTGGGCACACATGCCTGGGGTTTATTAAACTCTGAGGTATCTGAGTCTCGCAGCAGTCCCAGGCACCACACTAATGATTGGCCATGGCACTGAAGCTCCTTGCCCACGTCTGAAAAATGCCCTGGTGCTAGAGAAATAAAGCAGCCAAAGGCCTTTTCCTTTCATGTCAGCTCTCCGTAAACAAGTCGCAGATTTCTTATTTATTCCTTTTCACGCTCATCTGTCAGAATTTTCCCCGAGCAGTTCCCACGCATCATTCCCCGCCATCCAAACCGCTCTCCTTGTTCCTGCCGGGAGCTGCACGCTCCCGGGAGGGGAAAGGAGGGGAAAGGAGGGGAAAGGAGGGGAAGGGAGGGGAAGGAGGGGAGGGGATGGAATGGGAAGGTGCATCCCGGGCGCTCCCGCTGCGCGCGTTTCCCGGGGGCGGCGCGGCCAGCAGGGGGCGCTGTGTGACGAGCACCGGCAGCGGCCGCTCGGGGCTCCCGGGAACCGAGGCCCTGCCCCGGCTCCCCCCGGCTCCTGCCCCGGCTCTCCCCGGCTCCTGCAAACACCCCATTTTTACACTCTGGATTTTCCGCCTACTTTGGTATGTTTGCAGCCTCATGCACTTGGTGGAAACAGATCATAACAAGCAAAGTGGGGGCTGGAGGATGTGGCACTGGCCCAGCACATCCACTCCTATCTCCCCGGTGAGAAAATCAAGCTACAACAGCCTCAGATTGGGGTTGGGTTTTAACTTTTCACTGTGAAACACACCTAGTTCAATACACAGCTCTCCCTCCTAGCTGTAATCCTGCACCTCTACAATACCTCTACACACCTAGTTCAAAACACAGCTCTCCCTCCCAGCTGCTCTCCTGCACCTCTACAGTGCCTCTACTCACACCAACATGTAGCCAGAACGTTGTTTTTTACCCGACAGAAAGCAGCTTTCAGAGGCAAACCCACAACTTTCTGTGCAGTGTGTGGCAGGAGGAGATGTCTGCCTGTAGCCTGGCTCTGTTTCCAGTCTTTTTTCTCCTGGCCTCTTGGTGGCAGGACAATTAGAGCTCAAATGTACAGGGAAAAAAAGATCTCCCTGCACAGAAACCAAAGCAAACATTGCATAGGTTGTGATTGCTCCACAAGAACGAAGTCTTTGTTACCCGAAGCAGCTCGGTTGAGTCGAATCAGCAGAGGTACTTCTTCTGGGTTTTTTTAAGTGCTGCACGCTGTGAGTGTAATAAATGTTTATGAATTCAGAGATGGAGGAGGAGAAAAGTTCAGTGTAAAGCCATAGAAGAGAAACTATCATTCCAGCATGTTTATTCTAAAGACAGTTATAATACTCATGGCTGTCATTATCATCTTCTAATAGACCTTAATGCTTCACTAATGGTCTGATTTGTTTAAGTCACATAATTAACAACATTCTTGACTGTTTAGCAATAATTAATTTGTTTGCAGAGAACTACTCCGTTTCATCCAGCCGTACAGGGGCTGAAAAACGACGGCACGACAGAAATATTCAGCCTCTCAGCTGCAAATGAGACATTAATGCAAACAAAACCATAATGACAATTCAGGCTCTTTGGGAAAAAAAGTTCTTTATGTGAAAAACTCAGTGCCCTGTCACCTGTAGGGTTCTGCTGGAAGGGGACAGCAAGAGCAGGGAAGGTTTCTTGCTGGTAAGACACAGATTACAATACTGGTGTGATAATGGACGAGAGTTTTGCCTCCTCTGAGCAGCACAGACTCTGAGATGAGAGGGGATACCCTGCCTTCATAACTAAAATATTTCCTATTTAGTCTCTACATTGCTCACACCAGTTCTGAAATGTGAAACAAGAACTTATCACTGAGAAAACGGATATGGCAAAGTCCATTTTCTTGGACTCAACCAAGCAGTAAAGCTCCTGTTATCTGTAAACCAACATCCCTCAAAGCTGCTCCTCCTGCAGACCACGGGAGGTGGGCAAGGGAAGAACACGACCGTGACAACAAGGTTAGGCCAGGACAGAGCTGCCTGGAGACTCATTGATTTCTCTGGAATTAAATTGTTCCAAGTAAGCAACAATGCCAGGTGGCTTAATGAGACCCTGGAAAAGCATGTTCTTATGATCCAGTGAGCAAAAGAAAAGGCATGGGGTGGGGGAGAGTGGACATGGGAGGGGGGTGAGGCAGCACATTACTGGATGGTCTCAAAATTCCCGTGGTAAATGATGACTGGAGACCCCTGATGCTTTCTGCTTGTTCTACACGCTCATAAACACGTCCCAGAAGAGGGAGGCATAAACTGGAGCTGAGCAACAGCAGCGTTTTGGAGGCTGCTGGCTGTTTTTTAGCCCTTTGGATTTGTTATTGATAAAGAAGACTGGCTTAGTTCAGAAGGAGAAGGAGGAACAGCTCAGAGTTTACAAGGAGGAGCATGTGGGAGGACTGCAGGGGGTGGAACAGTGTGCAAGTAGCAGGACATTAAATATAAGCAGCTAGATCCTCTCTCAGAAGAATCAGATCAACAATGTGATCACAGTTACAAGCCAAGAAAAGTTTTCCTGACTCCTGTTCCTCCCCACAGCTCTGGTTGTAGGAATTGCCACAGTGCACAGAGCAGCTCACCCCATCCCGAGGCACTTTGCCCTTTTTAATGTCTATTTTTCCTGCTTGCTCCTCGATGGTTTTCCCAGAACTAGTGCACTATCAGCAACTGCATCTTGCCTGAGTGAGAGCTGCTTATTCCTCACCACAGCTCCAGCATTCAGCACTCCTCCTTCCACCCACCAGCAAAGCCCCGTGCAAAAGTACTGGAGGATGTGAGTGTCCTGGAGCAGGTTGAGGCTCAGACCTGCTCTGGGCTTGGTTTTACACAGCAGTGCAGCTCTGCCCCCCTCCCCAGTAAAGCTCTGCCCCAGGTGATGGAGATTTCAGTCTCCCACTCAGGAACATCCTTGCTCAGTCACATTGTCCCACCTTCAACCAGCAATTCTGAAGCAAAGGTTATTAGAGGCATCCAAAACAACGTTGAGAACAGCAGAGCGTGGACGAGGGGTTTGGTATACAAATGATAGAAAATAAAGTATAAGCTGGGAAGACCTCAGTGTTTTACAGAGCTGTGGAGAGCTGAAGGCCAAAGCTAAAGTCTGCTGGGTCCTGGACTGGTGTCACATTTATGCTCTGCTGATAAGTGGCATAATTAAGAAAGCCGTGCCAGTCTGGGGATTTATGAGAGGAGGAAAAAGACATTTTTCGATCACTGCATCTAGCTGATTCATTTGGAAGCAGTGATAAACAGACACAGCTGGTGGTGGAACTAGAAGCTGAGCTGCCCTTTTTTTCCCGTCTCCTATGAAGTACGAATCCAAGGTGAAGGGGATTGAGAGGCATCAACTGAAAGCAACTCCACAACAACACGGAGAACTAATATTTGTCTAGAGCTGCCTCAAATCCACAAGAACACAAGTCAAGCTTCGTGCTTTGTCTACTACTGGTCTCCTGTGAACTCCAGCAGATGCCACTGGGAGAACCAAGAGCTCCAGCAGCCTCTGCTGCAGACCCCTGGGGCTGGGGGCTGCTTTGCTGGGACCCAGGGCCACAATCCTGGGCGAGCTCTCACCTCTCCTGTAATAGTTTTCATCTGGACCACCTCACTGCTTGTGGTTTTCATCTGGCTGCTCTGCAAATTAAGATGCTGTTTTCCCCACGTACAGTATTTATACCCTTCCCTACTGAAAGCCCGGGAGAATTAGTGCCAAAAGGTGAACGTTCGAGCCAAGAACGACTCCTTTAATTACCTCTGCTACTGACACAAGTGTTCTTTATCACCGGAATCTCCTGCTAGAACTCCTGTGAACTACCCTATACCCCCAGCAGGAAAAGAGCTGTTCACAAGCTTAAGGAATTCCATATGCATTTTATTGGTGGTAATTGTGTTGGTTGTGCACTCTGAGGCTGCTGCTGCTGGAACAGGGGCTGTTTTGGCTGATGAATTCTGCACACAGAACACACATTCAAGAGGAATTCACCACGGGACTGAAAAATGAGCCGGTGCCCTGACATAGGAAGGGGAAAAAAACTCACCAAACAAAAAAAACCCCAAGCCAAAATACAACCTTATTTATCAGGTGTGGTTCAGCCTGGGTGGTGGGTTTCTAGAAACCTTGCTTTACAGCCAGTCCAACAACAAAGTTTAGTGCTGGTACCTAAAACATCCACGAGCTTCTCTTGGGTGTTTCTCAACATCTGTGCTGCCAAAGGCTGATCCTTGTCCCCCTGACACACTGGAATGATTCCTGCTTGTGGCATCACTCACTCTGAGACCTGGGGAGGCAGGAGGCTGGCAGCTCCTTGGGCACTGTCAGCCACAGCCACAGGGGGTGACCACGACCAGGAGAAGCCCTGGCAACTGATTTCTGTGAGATTTCAGGGGAAGGTCTGATGCACCCACAGGAAATCTCTGTTAAGTCCCATCTCCATTGCAGAGGAGCCCGCACGGAAAGGCTTGGCACAGTTCCTACCAAAACTGCCCCCAGAGACAGGCAAGGGACAGAAGTACTTGTCACTAGCTGTCAAGTGCCACCAGGCTCAACGTGAAGGGGATTAAGTGTGTCAAAAGTTTGTGAACTCGAGGGTGAACGCTCTTAGTGTAAAGCCACGAGCTTTTCTGCTTCTGGACTCTTCAGGTCATGCTTGCCCTGGGTGCATCTTAACGAGATCTTAACTGGAACTCATTTATCCCTTAGAAATGATAGAAAGGAAGGCTGGAAGTTGATTTTACTGCCTGAAGGAGGGGTAAATTAGCCTGTGTTTCAGGCATGCTGTTAGGAAAGACAATTAAAATCTAATTCTAATTAGCGACACTGGATGCTACTCTAAATAAACAATAACAGGCAGAGTTGCTGTGCAGACTCTCAGCTGCAGAAGCAGGCCAGCAGCAGACAACGTGCAAGTTCATCACCCCTGCAATGGCAAGCACACTGGCCTGGAAATACACACACACACTCACTGGAGATGCTGTTTGCACGAGGAGGCTGGTGCTGAGGCCAGGGCAGCCCCTTCAGCCTTTAAAGGATGCTTCAATTAATTAGGGCCGGGAAGTTTGCAGCTCTGTTGCATATTCTCTACCTGCTCTGAAGAGGTAAATGAGGAGAAACCCCAGGCTGTCAGTTTTCTCTCTCCATCTCTTTCTCTCTCTTCTCATAGATAATCATCCCCAAGCTCACTGTTGCAAGGCAGGGGAATGGTGCTGGAAGTGTAGGGAGCAGAAACACGTGGCAATTAAATGGAGAGGGTGTCACCTGACGTTAGCTATTGTGCTTTTTAATTGCAACTGAGCTGGGACTGCAGTGCAAACACTAACACTTGCACATGAGCTGCCACTGCTGTCACACTTGGCCGAGGACTGCATCTCCATGCATCTGAATGGTGCTCACGACAGTGCCAAACCTGCTCAGCTTTGCTCTGTAAAAACAATCTGAAGTCAAAGAAAAGGAAAACTAAAAAATAAGAGGGAAAAAACCCCACCAAGCGATGCCTTTCCTGGAAGCAATCTGATGGAAATAGGAACAATAAAACTCTTCTAGAAATAAAGAAATCTGCTGCTCCATAATGAAAATAAACCTCTGTACTAGTGCATAACGTGTGAAGTGCTACCTGTCAGCAGCTGGGCATGAAACAAAGAAACCCCAAAGCTCTTCTCTTCGTCTCCAAGACCAGAAATCCCCAAACTTGACAGCAAAACTGGGCTAAACACAAATGCAGTTGCTTTCATTAATGCCACCCAGCACATATTTTTAAATAGCCCTGTAAATCTCTGCTTGATTACCATTTATGTGCAAGTCTTTACTAGAGACCGAGGCTTCCACAAAACTATGGCTTTTATGACTTTGTGAAGGCAATTTAATGGATTATGGAGGAAAAGGAAGAGGGAAAGGAGGCAAATTAGCCCAAAGATGTTTGGATACCTTCTCGCTTGGACTCCCAGACAGACAGCAATAAACTTCTGGCAAGTTGGGGACAAAACTGTCCTCTTTTTTGCATACATCAAATTGCAGAGCCCATACTGGTATTCCTGGCCTCTCCTCCACCCCCCCTTGAGCTTCAACCACAACTGGAACTTTGAGTTCCATGCTCTATGTGTTTGTACTCAATAGGACGGGTACTTACATCCATGAGCTGGGACATCTTGTGTGGTGAAGGGTATTTGGTTTGAGAAGAAAAAAACTGGGAGACGGGGAGAGAAAATAAAAACAATAAACGGGGACTGAAGATGCCAAACATTCTCCTGTTTTTTCACTAGTGTTCAGAGGTTCCACACCAGGCCAGCAACCACCACCAACCTCCCTCCTGCATTTGGACTCTGCAACACACCAAAACCTGCTCCCGGGCCAGACCTGTAGCTGATAGCACAGCAAACTGCACAGCCAAGCCTTATCTGGTGATGTCCTTCATCCTTACACAGTTGGACTATTCCAACTGGTTGGCCAGTCTGGGTTATTCTGTTTTGACTGGCAGGCTCCCAGTCGTGTGCTGGGTGGTGAAGCCCAGTGCAGCCCAGCACAGAGGATGCAGTGGGGCTGCCTGGTAAGCAGCTCTCCACTGGGGCAAACTCAGTGACTCTCCAAGAGTTTTTGCAGGGTGCCTGCTGCACACAATCTGTCTCCCTGGCACCTCCAAGCCCCGTGGTCTGCCCAGCTCCCCAGCCTCTGCTGTTTGCCCGCTGCCTTGTGGGGAAAAGGGGTTTGGAACTGCCATGCCAACGGGTGTCGACACACAGGCACGGGGCACAGAAATGCTGCTAATTACAGTCTTCTCACATCCTTTATTCCAGTTAACAATTAGAGTTAAAAATAACAGGTGCATACAGAACCCCGTGACTTTAAAAAAACCATGTTTTCTAATTAATACAGCTTCTAATTAATGAAGTCTTACATTCTGTGCCAGTCAAGTCATCCCGACTCGTGCCCATCACGCTGCTGTCTGCAAGTAGGGACTGAGTCTGGAATCAAACTGACCTGTCAGCTTCTCCAGACATGGCATTCCTGGAGCAGGGCAAAGCCTGACCACCATGTAACCCAGATAAGCAGCATGCTAACAGATGGGCCTGGAGAGCTGGCAGCTGAAGTGCCTGCTCTGCTCGTCGGCGTGGGCACGGAGCAGAGCCTGGCTGGCCAGGCTTTGCAGCTTTGGTGAGCGTGCCTGTGGCAAGGGTGATGCACACGGAGCTCTGGGAGTGGTTCAGAGCTCTGAATCCCACATATCACTGCTGTTGAAAGCCAGGAGGATCTGCCTCTCATTACAGTGCCCCTCTGCATACACTGCTGCTCCACAAAGAAACGAGCTTGGGCTCAGCTCTGGAGGTGAAGAGCTGGCAGAGGAGCTCCTACCACACTAGCACCTGAGCCAGAAAGATCCCACTCTGCCTTGCCCTTCTGCTTCTGCTCAGAGACAAAAAAAACTCATGGGCTGTGCTTCACCACGTTTGCTTAGACTGAGGGGAAAGAAAATCAGATGGCTGCCCCTTCATGCCTCTCCAAAAACTCCAAGCAGAGCAGAAGGAAAGAGGTGCCCTTAACCTAAAGGACGTGAGGCGGTGTGACCTTGCAGCAAGGTGCTGCTTCACACTCCTCTGTGTAACTGCCTGCCCTCTGCAGCTTCACTGGGCTACCCGTGGAAAACACACCCAAGGGCAAAAGATGGAGAGAAGCAAGGCAAGGAAAGGCCCACGTTGTTCAGATCACTCCCAGGAGATGGGTATTTTCAGTGCTGCATCATCAGACCTACAGTCAGTAGCTGTACAAAAGCTCTTTGCTACACTCAGGGCCACAGCAAAGGCTCTGGATGATACTAGTGCACAGTTGTTTGTGCAAGCACGTGTGAGGTAAAGGGAAGAATGAGATGTTGGGAATGCCACTGGTGTCATTTCACCCTCCCTGTCCACACTGGGGCTTTCCCATGTTCCAGTACTGTCCCTTTCTCAGGGTGTCATCACCTCTGGGCACAGACTGCACTGAGGTTAATGCAGAGGCTGGGCACAGAATCTTTTTGCACGATGCCAAAAAGCTTCAGCGAAATAGATCTGTGCAAAAAAACCCTTTGTGAAGCATTTGCAAAGCCTTCTGTATATGCCTAAGGAGTTTGCACCCTATAAATATTTAAAACAAATATCTCCCAATACATAAACACTCTCCCTTCCTGCTGCTAAAGCCAGACACAGCAGCAGGGTGGAGGGAAGGCAGCTATCTTCTCTCAGATGTTGTTTAGCATAGCACTAGATGCAACGAAACTTTGTGTGCTAATTCTTCCTTTTCACTTATCCTTTTCAGCATCATATGGCATTTCAGAAATGCAAGAAGATGCAATCCAGCTCCTAATCCTAGCTAATGGGAGCTGTCTAATTAAAACCTCATCGGTGTAAAAATATGTTTTGTTCACAGCAAAAGCGAAGAAGAAAAAAAACCCAAACCAAAACCAAAAAACCCAAACCAAAAAATCCTGCAATTTTGCTACTTTTATTTCTCGAGCCTGATGTGTGCAATTAGACAGCACTTCACCTCAATTAAACAACATCACACACTTGCAAAAAAAGGTCTTGTTTACACCAAACAGTTCGGGAAGAGGAAAGCTGTTTTCTAGCACCAGAGTCAGCTCAGCCACTACTGCAAAGTAAAAACTCAGGGGCAAACAAGAGTAGCTCCTGCCAGCTCAATGTGGCCCTGCACAGCAGCAGAGAACTGATGATCGTCAAGATCTCAAGTTCTACCTGTGCAGCAGGTCCCTGTCTCTGCACACCATCTCTGCTTGGTGGAGCAGCACACTGGGCTTACAGGGTCTCCAAATAATGAGGCCTGAGTTTCTCTGCCTCAGCTGCTCCCCAACTGCAGGGTGGGCTCTGGGAGTGAAGACAGCAAGTGCTGCCCTCCTGGAGAGGCTCCAGGAGAAGTCCCAGGGTGGGCACACAGTGTGCAGGCTTGTCCCTGCAAGGTGGTCATCTCAATCCACTGCAGAGCTGAAGAACATGTGCTGTTTGCTTCCCAGGATGTTTGCACTGCTGCATTTCCACCTCCTCCTCCAGGAACTGCCTCTCCAGCCTTCCCCCACAGCGCCCTGCTCATGGCTGGGCTGGGGAGAGCTGCTGCTGCCTCTGCGTGGGAAGCAGAGCTGATGGCATGTGGAGATACACTCAGGTTAGAGTCCCCCTTCCTAAGTTCAAGTAAACTTCTTTAATTGATTTGGTAATGTGGAATTAACTTTACATTTAAAACAGGTCCTGTCCCCTGAACTCAGCAGAGCAGGAAAATGCTCCTTTGAGTTTCACAGGCTTTAACCCTTGCAGATCTGGAGAAGCACAAAATTGCCCAGCCTGTGTCCTCACTCCCTGCAGTGACACACTAAGCTGTAGGTTCAGAAAGTCCAGATCAGCCTTATGGAAGCACACAGAGTTAAATATCACCACTGGTATATAAAATAAAATAAGAAAGACAAAGCCCATACCCATACATCTCCTAAAACCCCTTACAAGTGACTCTAAGTATTTCAGTTTATTAATAAGGATCCCAGCCCAGAGCTGACAAAGACTCGGGGGGAAACAGAAACCATTTCATCAAGCCCTTCCCTTCATAAAAATCCAAACACACGACGTGTTCCAGGGTTAGGTGGGGCCAAGGGGTTACTATGGGATGTCCACCCAGGCCTGGCACAGGTACCAGCACAGGGGGCACCACTCTGCAGCATCTCTGACCCACGGTGCCCCTCCCCAGTGCCCCTTTGGCTCACCAGCTCCCTGGCAGCCCCTGTGTCCCCCAGCTGGCAGCACAGCCTGGGCTATTAGTGGGAGAAGAAATGTTAGCTTATGCTAATAAGTGATGCCATCAGAAACAAAGAAAAGGTCAGAAAGTGTAGTTTTATATTAAGTGTGATCTCCCCAGACAAAATAAATCCAATCCACGGCACATGCTTACGGTTTTCCAAGAGATGTATTTATAGCTGTGACTATGTACTTTGGCTAACCCTATTGTCAGCACTGAGAAGGGAGGAGGTTGGGGTTTTTTTTTTTCACTTTTAAAGAAGGAGGGAGGTTAATTGGTTCTGCCAGCTGAAGGGCTGTGTGCCAGGCAGTGGGAGCATGCATCGAATGGAAGAGCTACAGAGATAAATGAGCCAGTCTGCATGATGAAAATACCCACCTAGTGCCTTGGGATAAGGAGAACGAAACCCAATAAAATAAAATAATAAACCAAATATTAAAATAATAAAGTGAAAATAATGAAATGAAAGAATAAAAGCAAGAAATCTCTGTGTGCTTCAGGTGCAGAGTTATTAACCAGCATTTTGTGCAAATAAGGACTAAGTGTTTGCTTGGAAGGGTGAGAGCCTGATGTTTCCCTGCTGGAAGAGCTGGTCACGTTGAGACTGAAGCACTGCTCAGTCATTGGGTGCAGAGCAAGGACAGAGAAAGTGTTACACTGAATTCTGTGCTTCAGATCAGAGGAAAAGAGAGCAAAGTGAGGACGTGAAGGATCAGATCCATTACTGAGTAAAAGAGAGCAAAGTGAGGACGTGAAGAATCAGACCCATTACTGAGTTTGGAAAGCAAGTGGAGCAGACAAGGGAAGAGCCAAGTCACCTCTATTTGACAGCAGCTCCACACAGCTGTTTTCTTTTCTGGAGGGAAGGAAGAACAGGGTTGGGTGGGTTTTTTTCCCCAAGTGCAACTGCAAGTGGAAATCTGAGCTGAAGATAACCTAATTCTATAAGTGGGTTTTAGCTCTGACAACAAGGTTAATGATCCAGCCCTTGGAGGGATGCCAGGACACATTAGTGACCATAAGCAGTCATAAACTTGGCTGTACACTGAAGTGGAAGCAGCTCTGCAGTACCTACAGCATCTCTTCTCATCCTTTGTCTGTGTGATGAGTTGGAAAAAAATCTTCCTGGGATAACTCAGTCACATCTGGAGATCACCCACCTGAATCCTGACAGCAATCCTGTTTCAATTACAGTATTGTTACTACGGGATCCTTGTTGGTTTGTTCTTTTTATTCTAAAGGGTTAGTAGATGCCCTGCTGCTCTGCCTCAAGGAATGTCAACTCCACAGGGTACCTGAAAGCAGTTCTGGAGGTGACAGAGAGAAGGAGACTAAGGCCAGTTGCCACGCTGCACTGTTAGCTGGGAGAGGTGAAAACTCTACCAGATATTCTCTTTAAATTGGAGAAAATTCAGGTCAGCTATTCAGAGAGATGCCCATGGTGGGAGAGGAAGCATGGGCTGTGATGCCAGGGCTGGGTGATACATCTGCCCACAAAAAGAGAGCAGACAGCTGAAAAATGCCAAGGGAACAAACATCGGGTCTAGAGCAAGTAAAGGAAGAATAAACAGTAAGCTGACAGAGCAGACAAGAGAAATGTATCTGTCAAACACAGGAATTAAAAGAAGAGTAAAACCCAAAGAACTCTGTCAGTTTAACATAGCTTTTAAAGTGTCTAGCTTGACAGAACCTTAGGAGAAAAAAAATTACTTGAGTAAGAAATACTGACGACCCTGCCTGCTGCACAAGGAGCCCTGGCAGGCTGGAGCTGGAAGGAGTCTAAAGAGGGCCCAGGAATGACAAAAGAAAGGAGCAGGCTTGGCTGAAAATACAAACCCGGAGCAGCAGAGATAGAAAGACAGATAGATGAGCAAGGGAATATAAACAGGAACTGATTTCATTAGGCAAGCACTCAGCCCCTGATAAGCAGGATCTTGCCTGGGCAGACAGTGCACAGGCAGAACTTTCCCAACAACAACTGCATTCAACTGTTATCTCTGTTTACATCCACTGTAAACACACTTGCCTAATGTATGTCACCATAATAGCTCCCCAGTTTTCTCTCTCTCCCTGGATTTCCAGTTTGGGAAGTGGCCTGGCTCCTCAGGGGGCCTCCCAGATTGCCACAGCCTGTGAGAGCAGCTCATGGTACAGGGAGCACATTGCCACCACAGGCCCTGCAGACACCACTCTGCTCCACTCCTCCTGCAGACTCCTGGAGCTCCTTTGGACCATTTCTCACCTCTGAACGACTCCAAATTTACTGTCATTCCTTCTCATCATTTCCTTGGAGGTTAATGGTTCTCAGTTCACAGCAGAATGGATGTGTCCTGAAGAGCCAGACATGTGCTCCTTCATGCTTCAAGACTCAGGGAAATGGGAGAAAATGCTCTGCTTTGTTTAGCCTGTGATTATACCACCTACATTTTTACAGCTTAGAAGCAAGAGTCATTCGTGCTGGGCAAAGAGCAGTGATGCTTGATTTCTCTCCACGTATCTTGCCTTACTCCAATGGCAGTTGCTATTCCCTGCCCCTGAAATAAATAATATTTAAATGGTAGAACTTTAGTCCTGTTTTGACTGAGCTCCAGTTAATTCAACTTCTTCCATTCCCTTCCTCTCCTTGGCACTCGGAAAGCCCAAACACAGCACTATCTGTGTCTCACAGATATGGGGAGCTATGAAAGGAGAAGATGAAGAAGGAAGAGCTACATGAAAAAAAGATTTCACTGTTTCTGCAAAGATGATCATATGCTCATGATCAAAGACTGGAGGAAATGCTGTCGATGGCTGCCAATATGATGTGGAATACACTCAGGCTGAATTTAAATCAACTACTAGGAAATAATTTCATATAAAATCTTATGCTAATACAATCATGTCCTGGGGAGAAGGAAGGTTGAGCTGCTGGTGAACGGAGAATGTGAGCTGTTCTGCTCACCCAGCCCCACAGCAGGAGGGAGGGTGTTTCCAGCAGCCACCCACAGCAAGCACAGGTATTATTTCTACAGGTGCCAGCTACACCAACCTCACTGGGTTTACTGTGCCAGCCTCTCTGGGACTGAGCTGGTCACCAGAGCTCAGGGCTGTGCCTTCCAAAGAGCCCTCAGTGGCTGGTTGGCAGCTCCCAGGCCAGACCTTTCCCCTTGTCTGCACACAGCAGAGTGCCCAGCAGCTCTGCCCCCCCTGAGGCAGCCTGTGAGCCAGGGGAAAGCAGCCAGGGGGGAAAATGCAGATGCCAGGCTGCTTTCACTGCCAGAGCAAGGGCAAGGTGAAAGGTCTCAGCAGAGCTTCCTTCTGAAACGATTCTGCCCGTGAACCAGGAATAAATTAGACAGACTAACTAGGAGATGCTCAGGGAGACCTAATTAAAAAGTCAATTTATATGGAGCTTCAAAAATGAGAAATCCATTATTGTCACTTCCTTGTTGACCATGCCATTTGACTACAGTCTGCATGCAAGGGCTTACTGCTGACTTCAAGAGATCTTCACATTTCCTGTGGCTCTAAGCACCTGATGCTACCAAACCCCACGTTTTGTCACCTCAGAGGAGGCAGGAATTAATGCTGTGTTTGGCAGCCAGTGGCTTTCTGCTGTTCAGCAATCACTGTCCTAGAGATGTCTCAATTCTCACACAGGAAAGAATGTTTTTACTGATAAAACTCCCCTAGGAATAACACCAAGTAGCATTCATTCGGCCAAAAAATATGCAGGCATATTACCAAATTGTTAGCTCTTCTGGACAATGAAGAATCTACATATAATCAGCCTTTTTTTTTTTTTTTCTCCTACTTTTTTTTGGACTTTAAGAAGCAAATCCCATTCCCCTTCAGGCTTCTCTGCAGGGCATCAGAAGAGCCTCTTGTCTGCCTCTCTCCTGGAGCACACTCATCCCTCCCCTGGAAGCTGTCACTCAGCTGGCTGTGAGACAACAGCGTGCCCGGCCTCCCTGGGCCGTCAACAATACTTTCTGTTTGCATTGCTGCTGCTAAGTAAATATTAGTATTTTCTTGGTAAGAGCAGTTCTCAGTAATGAAAGAAACCATGTGGAAGGCATGGACACTGATGTGCCCTTAATCCACTAGGTGGGCAAGCTGAGGAGTCAGCGCCTGGCTCTTCCTTGCTGTGCCAGAGGAGATGTCTGCCTTGAGTGGAAGAGGTGAGCTCAGCTCCAAAAGAGAATGCAATTGCCTGATTTTCTTTCTCTGTTGCCCAGCTTGAAATTCATAGAGAAAAGATTCCCTGAAGTTATTTAATGCTAGGTCTTGTACTGCCCTTTGAGTCCCCACTTGTAGGTATGCAATAATTCCAGTGAAACCCACTCAGAGCTGGAGTAATTAAGATGAGCAACTCCTCTTTCTCCAGTGCTAAGTAAATTGTTCTCAGCTGCCATCTGCACGCTGACACGTGTGAGGAGAGGCAGTGCTCCCAGCTCTCCATGCATCTGGCACTGGCAGGTGGTTCTCACCTGCCTGCTGCTGCTCACACTGCTTCCCTTCACACCAACTCTGCTGTTGTGGGCTCTGGTAAATCAGAAAGTTATTGCCGTTTACAGATCATTTTAAGGCCAGAGGAAGGTCAGCAAGTGCCATGGTCTGTGTGGCCAGGGGTACTCCAGATATCCTCATGCTGTCATGCTCTGCACAGAAGGCTGGGGGAAGAAGAAGGGAGGTATTTGGAGTGATGGTGTTTGTCTGCCTCCCCAGTGCTCAGTGAATTCCTTGGTTTTTCTTCCGTGCAGTTTCTGCTGTACCTGTTAAACTGTCTACATCTCAACCCATGAAAAAACGGTGAGCAGTATCAAGCAAAATAGAATTTGAATCTATTTTTTTCCACTTGCTCAGCAGGGGTGGCTCGCATTCCCTGCACACTCCCTGCCCACTGCCAGCCACACTCTGCTCTCCTGACTTCCAAGACAGAGCTGCTTTCCCAAAGAGCAGCAGCTGCTTTGTAGGTCACCTGCTTTGCTTCCCCCCTGGCTGCTCTGTGCAGCTCTTCTGAGCTTTTTCTGTGCCTCCTCCTCCTCCTCCTGCCCTTTGCCCACTGCTGTTTGCTAGAGGGCATTGCTGCATTGTGCCTGCTCGCTCTGCAGCTATTCAAGGTGAGTATTTTTAGCAGCCAGATCTCCTCTCATCTACTGGGAGGCAAGAGAACATGATAGTGGGAGGGCAGACAGGACCACCACCCATCCGCCCAGCAGCCTGGCCTCTGCTGCCTTAGCCTTTGCCACCCCCGTGCCCAGTGAACATCTCTGGGCTGGTTCTCATGCTGCTGAAGAGGGAGGAGACCACCCTGCAGTGGGTGGGACAGACTGGCCCCTCCACAGCACCTGCCTCACTGCTCAAGATGCCAGATGAGCTGGATGGGCAGCTAAAGGGAACACAACTGTGGTGGCAATATGGGAGGAAGATGGAGAGGACACGGTGAAGATGATATTCAAATGAAGTGGAAATAAATGTAATGAATCAGGCTGTCAAAACCTAAGCTTAACGCTGGATTCCTTCTCAAACCTGAGCATCAGGATGCTACACATTTTGTACACACACATTTCCATGGCTGGAATAGTCCATGGACTATTCAGTGGGCTGAATAAAGGATTTTTTCCCTGCTATATATGCAAAAAGTGAATATATTCCCCACACAGAGGCCTCGTTTCACCTCATTTGAGGGACTTAGCTACCTGAGTGTCAGCTGTGCAGCAGGTAACTGCAAGAGGAGCTGAGGTTTGGTGCAGCTTAGTGTCCCTGCATGCCAGCTGACAGGGAAACCAGCCCTGGGGCAGCTACACAGAAGAAAAAGGCAGAGCAGGATGGTTTATGGAGGAGAAGAGTTTCATCCTTGGCTCTGCTCCTAGTGATACTGCCATGAAGCAGAAGCAGCTCCAAGAAGACAAGACTGGGGGAGCAGAGATTTGAACTGCACAAGTCCTGGCAAGGGAAAGGCAGTGTTCTTGCTATTTACATTTGCCTTTTAATGTCATCCTTTGGATTTTCGTGTTTATTGTTCTACAGATGTAACTGTGATCTCAGGCAGAAACACATCATTACAAACTTTCCTAAAACCTGCATTATTTAATTCACTGACCATCTGGTGGGTAAATACCTAATTAATCCTCTGTTATTTATCGATTTTATCACTGCACGTTCCAAAAAAAGCTTTCAGTCCTTTGGGTAAATACTGAATTCATCTGAAATAAGAATGGTTAGGTGTTTTAAAAGTAGAATTAAATAAAGATTCTGTAGTGCAGCAAAGAGCTAAAAATGTTTGTGGGATTGGGTTTGTTTGCTTGGCTTGTGGGGTTTTTTTTTGAGTCATTTATAAACACATAAGATGTGTATTTTGTAGAGTTGGCCTGGACAAGTCTTCCAGCAGCCCTCAGAAAGCTCTAAATGCAAGGATGCTCCCTGCCTGCCAACAGGTATGTCCTGGAGATCAGATGGGCTCCTGGTGATCACACTCTGCTCCCCACTGCATCCCATCCATCCATTCTACACAACACTCACACAGCCCTGGAAGGCAGTAAACCACTTCTCCTTGTTGGGTTACAGCTGTTCCTCCATGGTTTCAGAGCTTAATACTCATTAAGTGATTCATATCAACAAATTAGTATGTGTGTTTTTTTAGGAACCCACCCGGAATGCTAATTTTAGGGAGACATTTGAGCGAGCAGCAAAACTTCTCTGTGTGCAATTTATGCATGCACTGAAAAGATGGCTTTGTAATGAAATGCTGAGAGATCCTTAATTATGGCAGCTTCAGTGGTGCCACTGCCATGCTAAGAGACCATCTAAAGAAGCTTTTCCTTCAGCAGAGGTGTGCTGACTTCACACCTGCTCCAGCACATGAACAGAGTCAGAGCATCTTGCTGCCTCTCCCACCATATCCTGCACCTGACTGACAAGCAGATCTGAAAAATAATAAAACACGAGGAAAAAAGAAAGAAAAAAAAGCATAGCCTCCCAGTCAGTGTTTCTGCTGATGTGTTAATTCACTGCCACTGTGATATCACCATTATGGCTAAGCAGATTGGATGAGAAAGCTCATTGAAGTGAAAATCAAGCCAATGAATCGTTTAATATGAACTAATGAAAACCAGCTAGAGAAGGCTTTCACAACTGGTTTGGAGCTTCAATTGTGAAGCTGATGTGAATTCAGAGCACTCTTAAGCAAAGCAAAGGGGTTGCAATGCAGAAGATGGGATAGCTTGGTGATAATTGGGTTTAATTCAATGATCCTGTGAACAGCTCTGTCCTGCAACATGAAATAAAGAGTTTGCAAGGTAGGACATTTTCCACAGTGCTTCCCACCCACCTTGGACTGGTGCAAGCAGACAACCTGGGGATGCTGCAAGGGAAAACCAAGCCCTGTATTCCTCCAAACACCATGCTGAGTGGCACCTGTTTGTCAGAGTATTTCAATTCTCTATGGCCCACAGGAATTCAGAGACACTTTTCACCAGTATGTTATGTAACAAACATGTTTAGCATATTAATAGACATACGTATATGTCTAGAATAGACATATTTAACATATTATGTAATAAAAGCCACACAGAAAGGGAGAGGAAGGTATCTCCTCACGCTGGTGGGATTATCAAGCCTTCAGATTTTCTAAATTTTTAGTATGTGCATAGACTTTACTCTCTAGAACAGTGCTCAGAAGTTCTGTTTAGCAACCATCTAATTTTGGCAGCCTTTCGGAGTTCAAAATATACTTTCAGCTGAAGTCATTTTTAGGTTTTTAAGCCGAAAGAGAATTACTTGGAGGTAAATAAAACTTGAAAAACCATATCCATTCATCTTGGGATTAACCCAGAGCTGAGCAGGGCAGTTTCTCCCCGTGCAGGGTGTCCTCACTGCTCTTGCTCTGCCATGAAGCTGAAGTGCAGCTTGTGTGGAGTTTGCGTCCATCCTGCCTGTTGAAATGTATGGTTCAAATGAGAGAAGAATCATGTTTGCTGGGTTCTGTTTAGCATGCACCCTCATCCATCTCGGGGGAGCCTGCAATGGAAAGGTCCATGAGGGAGGTAACAATCCATAACAATCTGATGTAACGCTGTGCCTAATCCTCAGTGGCAGAATCAATATCTGAGGGACTTGCTGTTTTGATGCCTCTGAATGATGCCACAGGAGCCTCTCTGCTGCAAGGCTGAGGAATGGAGCCAGGGGAGGGGATCAGAGACACACGGCTGAAAACCTGCAGTCAGAATCTGGCCTCCCTGAAGAAGACTGACTTGAATAATTTCATGCAGGAAGATAAAGTAACTACAGGGAATCCAGTTTTATCCAGGGCACTCCGGCCTCAATTGATCTGTCCTGTCACATACTGGAAATATGCTTTAGCCCACAGACATCAGCCTTTTCTTTGGAAAGGTCTGGCTTAACTAGCTGACTCTGTCTGGAGATGCAACAAATCTATAGCACAATTACTGCTCGCTTCTGAAACAGCAAAACATTCTGCAGAACGCAGAATTTCTGCTCCTTCCAGCTCCTTTCTCACTCGCCTCTGCTTTTGTGCTTGAGTGGAAAAAAATAAAATAAAAATTCAGCACATTTTGATTTCTTTGCAAGACAAAGTTAATTTTGTGTGTTCCTCATATATCTTCATTATGCTGAACAAAATGACTAGGCCGTGGAAAGCAAACTCCCTGCTCAAGGCAGAGAAGTCCAAGTGCATATGCTCTGTCTCATTATTTCTCCATTTTCACTGCAGATATTACAGAGAAGAGCCAGCCCCAGTGTACAGATGAGTGCATGAAGCACCCAGCCTTTGGAATTCATTTACCCATATGTCTCCCTAATTACAGATTACTTTTTGAAGTACTCAGCACATCCTCCAGCATGACCAGCTCTCCAGCTTCCCCCTGCCTGCCCCTCAGCAGAGCACCAGACCTGCTGCACTGGCTCCCAGATGAGCAGGGTGCTCTCCTGAGGATGGAGCTCCCAGACCCAGTGACCAGCAGACATCCCAGCTCTGCTGCTGTACCTGCAGCCATTTCTCTCAGCTGTCTCCAATGCCCAAACCCTGCTTTGTCTTTATTTTGGAAGCGTGTTTCTTATTTCATTTCATGTCAGAATACGACAGGAATTTTTCCCCCCTACTTGTATTTCAAAGCAGAATTCTTTTGCTGCTCAACTAAAGCAAAGTTCTTCTTCCTGGTACCTCTTTTTTGTAGTTCAAAGCAGGATTTTTTGACTTCTTGTAGTTCAAAGCAGTGGTCTTTCTCTTGTAGTCTAAAACCAGGGTTCTTTTTAGCTCAACCCTAGATAATTTGTTCATCTCAGTGAATTAGTTATGCTCTGTGTGAGTATTCTGGACATTAACTCTTTCCTTCAAGACCAACCCCAGCCAGTTCAGGTGGTGTCTGCCACCACCCCCTTTGGCTGGCAGCTCTCCCATGGCCCCTGAGGTTTTCTGCTCTCCATCCAAAGGGCTGATGCATTCAGGGCAGGCAGAGCCATTTGCAGAACGGACCCTGCAAATTCAGAGTTTGTCAACCTCTGCTCCAGAAAGTCTTTGCTTTGCCATCTGCAAAATGGGTTTGATAATCTCTGTTTCTCTGAGAGATGACAGGAACTCATTATCTCAGTTAGTCACACCATCAACTAGCACAAAAGTGATGTGGCTGCATCTACACAAATCTGTTCTACCCTTACACAGACCTAACAACAGAAATATATTTGGCTCTCTGATTAATAATACATAAAGTGGCACCATTTTAAGCACGGGAGATTAAAAACCTAGAACTCCTGGAAATGGTTTGCAGTTGTGGCAGCTGAAAGCTGTCACTAGCTGGTGGTGTGTCCGTGGTCTGAAAGAGCAAGTCCTGCTCTGCCCCACCTGTCACCCCCCATGAAAAGCAAGAGGCCCTGGGGATCCCCCATGGTGTGACTGGGGCTTCATCCTATGGAACTGTCCATTTCTCCTCTGCTCGTGTGCTCAAAATCAGGTCTCAGCACGGTGAATTTTTTCACCTAGTGCTCCCCCTGCTCCTTTCCAAGGAGAAAAAGCAGATTTGCTGTGAATTGCCTAGGAGCTCTGTTAGCTTTCCTCTCTCTCTGGAGGAATGCATTTTAGTCATGGGAGTGCAGCTGATAATGCCTGTAGAAATAACACTTCAGCTCAAAGTTTCTTTAAGCACTACTTTGTCTGTCACCTGAGAATTCCCAGGAGTAAAAACTGTTATTCTACCTGCACTGAAAAACGTGTGTGTTTCTGAAAGCACTTCTCTCACCCACAAGCATGCACACACAATACCCACCTCTGCTGAGCAAAAGGCACTGACACTTCCCAGAGCACTCCTCTTTAACTCCTGCCCACAAGTTTCACCTCTTCCCTCCTGCTCTCTGAGTAACACACTTCTTATTTTCCAGACAGAATATCCCTGCCATGTAAAATGTGGGCACACAAAGTCCATCCTCCCAGTTTTATCTGACAGAAAGAGGGACTGTGTCCCCAGAAAGGCAGAATAAAGACAGGGTTGCTGTCGTGCAGGACCAGTGACTGGTGCACCAAGGACTGGATAACTCTATTTACCAACCTTACCACCTACTCAGTGGAAAGCTAAGAAAGCACATTAAATGTTTGCATCGAATTCTCTTTGAGCCAGCATACTGCCACCTGCCAGGGGAGCAGCTGTGCTCTGCAGAGTGCCTGCCCAGTGTTCTCTCTGCTGGGATACTGGGTTCTTTTATCCAGGGCTACAGGAGACACGGGGAGCTCTGAGTCCAGCACCAGATTCCAGTTTCCTAGCTGCACGCTCCACGCCAGCAGCCAGCTCACTCCCAGAGCCCTGCTTCTCCCTAGCTGTGCCTAGATGCAGCAGCACCAGAATCCACAGCGTTTGGAGTGGAGGTGGATCTGCTGGGTTCACAGGGAGTTTAATTTGATGTAACACAGTCGTTAATGAGGCTGACAGCACCTGGTTCAATCCTGTGCAGTATTAAAGAGCTGGGGACCTCCACAGCCTGCAGAAGTCACAGGCTGAACAGCTCACCTTGTGTCCCAACAGCTCTCCTCAAGGTGACCTGAGCAGCAGGGTGAACTGCAGCCCTCACAGTGTGAAAACCTTCCTCCAGTAATAACCATCAGCACCAGAGCTGGTGGGAGATGGCAGGAACTGCCTAGGAGCCACCCCCAGACTGCTCCTGGGTGGGGTGAGATGGGCACCCTGCTTCTGCCAGTCCAGGGACGAGAAGAACTGGGATCCAGGGCTGAGAACTCCTCTGGCTCCCAGGTCTTGTGTAGATGACCATCCCTGAGCACTCTCTGGCATGCACAGGCCCAGCAGCATCACTTCTGCTCCTTTCACTGACAGCAGCACAGATCAAAACAGAGCCACTGAGGAACTGGTCCCCAGCCTACAGTCCTCTTTGCTAAGAGCTTACAACAATCACTTTTCCCTCAGGGTAAACTGCAGCATCTCTTTTAAAAATGCCATTATATAACTTTCTGCTGTAACTGACTCATCTCTCCATTATGTCACTGCTGGATTAGTGAATGCATCGAAGATGTTCCTGATTTAAACAAACAAGCAAGAGGGCAATCAGTCCCCACATACTCAGGCAAACAATCCAGAAACTGAATTATAGATAGGCCTAAAGTAAATGTATGAATGTGTTCAAGCTGATTTGTTGACTCAGTTCTATAAACACCTCTTGGATTTTAATCTACGCTCTTCCGATTTCTGGCTTTATGCATCGGTCTGGTTTTTTTACAATTCATCTTTTGTGTTAGATTTCTTCATGCATTTTGTCATTCGGAGCCTCATGAATGCAGCGCATTTCAAGATGTGGATGTGATATATATCTGTTTTTCTCTGGAAAAAGAAAGACTTAAAAAAAAAAAAGCCCACCATAAAGAGTGAAGAATATATAAAACCCAGCAACAGCAGCATCTGCAGCAACAAAAGCAACAAGCCTGGCTATTCATATCTGAACCAACCCTGCACTTCCCATTGTGCTCCAGCCAGGCATCAGATGTTATCTAGGCAGTGCCTGTCTCTCCCTGCCTCCTGGATGTGCATCTCCACTGTGGGCTGGGCTGCAGAGCCTGCCTGCCTCTTCCACTGCCACTGCAATCCACTTAGACCTGACAGTCCAGTGGATTTTCATAGATGGTGTCATTGCTTCCTTTACCTCACAGCCTTCCCGGCCTTAGAAACAGAAAAAACCTTGGGGTTGTTGGTTTCAGGGGAGGAATGGGTTACACAAGCTTCTGAAGACTGAGAACAGCATCTGAGTCCGTGCAACTCAACTCTTGCCAACCTCGAACGCAGATTATGGGGGGGGGGGGGGGGAAATCAACCCAGGAAAAAAAAAGCAGTTATAGAATGGTAGTTTAAAAGGAAACAGGCAGCCATAGAAAAAGTAAATTGTATTGATTTTACCAGGCACAACTGTGATGGGTTTATGGATGTGAAAATCAACTTGGACGAAGTGTTTGCCTATTTGTACTTTTGTTTGTACGTCTGTGTTTTCTTCCCCAAATGAACAGTCCCTTCCTTCCCACCTTTGTGTCCATCCCAGCACGCCAACAACTGTTTAGTGACAAACTCATCTCAGCACACTGCTGCAGCTCCCCGTGAGGCAGGTGTGTGCTCAAAGGCAGGCAGAGCAGATGTGGCCTGAATAAAACCCCAGATCTGATCTCAACCTGCTCCACCCTGTGTCTGACTGCCCTGCCCCGCTGCTTAGCCATCACTTCTGTATGCAGACACAATTCCATGCACACAGGTATTTTCTGACCCATGAATCAACGTGGGCTATGGTGTGATCTGAGATGAACTAGGTAAGGAGGCAGCTCCATTCTGTGTTACTGTTTAACCACACATCTTAGATACAGCATCTCAAATTTACTACAAACTGAAGGCTAAATCCTTAGCTACTTCATTTTTATTCCCTTTTTCCTGAAGTAAGTGTGGTAGCCAGGCTTCATTAAACCCTTGAAATAACTGACTCTGACAAGATCTCAGCTTATTGGTCTGGCTCCTGGACTTTGCCTTTGAAGAGCAGAACACAGTGCCTCTGTGGCTCATCATACTGAAACTCTCCTCTTCCTCTTCTTCTTTTAATCCATGTTACTTTTCTCTAGCACCCATCCTACATGTGTGACAAGCAGCTGAAACTAGGCTGTTGTTGCTTACTAAATATACACCCCTGTGCGAACACGTTCAAGTGAGTTCTGAGCCCCGAGTGAGGAGATGAACTCAGCTGCAAACAGTGTCTCAGACCCAATGTTCACTGCAGGGTCCAGCTGAGAGCTCTGTGAGCTCAGGGTCATCCGGCTCTTCCTCCTGCCAAGGCCAGGCTGCCTCTGACCTGCACTTGCCTGCCTCTGCTTTTCAGGCATGTAAATACCATCTATTTCTGTTTTTCCTGAAGGCTGGGAGAAACTTGGGCATGTTCTTGCAGCCTGCAGGCAGTCACCTCAAAGGCTCTGAGATACTTTGCAAGGTACTGAATTGAACAGCAACACCCTTGCTGATGCCAGTGGGCTCCTCAGGTCTGTTTCAAACCTGGACAAGAGGAGATCAGGAACAAAAGAAGGACATGAGGTGCAAACGAAGACAGAATTTGGATGAAGATCTATTAACTTTTCTGGTTTGAATTTCATTGCTTGCTCACAGTTCCCTTCTCTGTTCTTATTTCTCTCCCCAGTTGTGTTTGAAGTCCCTTCCAAGCCAGGTTCTTTTCAGCCAGTCTCAATCCTTTTGACTGCACTCCCATCCAAATCCATTTGAATTATTGCTATTTTTCTATTCAGGAAAGGTTATGCATGGTCAGTCTGGAGTTGCTAGGACAAAAGTCAAACGAGTTGCCCACAGACTTCTCATATTGCTCGCTGTTTGTATTGGAAATCTCTCAGAAAAAGAAAATGATTTTGTGCAGAGTGCACCTGGGAACAATGGACAGGGTTTATGAGAGCAGCAGAGACTCGGGGGGTATTTGTGCAGGGTTTGGAGCACTCTAACAAAGGCCTGACCCCAAGCCTGCTGAAGCTAATGGTAGAAAATTCTCACTGATTCCTGTGGTCTCTTTGGATCAGTCCCTTGGTTATTTAAGCCAAAGGACACAGTAAGGCACTTCAGTAATTAGCAATGCCTGACTTCTTTGCCAGTGACACAAGCTCTGGGGGCAGGAGATGTGCTCTCTGGTTTCTGAGTTGCACTGCTTCAGAGCAGGGCCGTGGGAAACTCATTCTACAGAAGTATTTTAAAGTGATTGCAAAGTCTTGCTCCAGCTCTGTGGGGGTTTTGGAGCTTTGCATATGGCTTTGGTGGTCAAGGATGCAAGATGAAGCCAGACTAGAGCTGCCCGCCTCACCCACAGTGTGCACTGACCAGGATCTCCAATAACAAGTGTGTATATACATCATTTTTGGTTCAGTATTGCTCCCAGGCCTAGTCCAAGGTGCTGGAAAAGGCACTGAAAATTCCCCTCAGCACTTAAGGAGGTGAGAACTCCTCTTAAGCAGGCCAGGAGCTGTCGTGTTACATTGGAAATGATCTCTGGCTGTCCCTTTTCAATTAAAGCTGGTCATAGCTGACCTGTTCTTCATTAAACACTAATCTGGAGCTGCTTCTGAGACCTCAGTGGATTCGGGCTCTGGAGCTGAATCCCAACCAACTCCACACGCTCAGGCAGTGATGCAGGAAAAATGCTGCTTGTCCCTGTGCTAAGTTTGCTGCTGTAATTATCACCCTGTATAGTGAAGGTTCATGATTAGAAGAGAACAAGAGCTTTAAAAAGGGCTAGTTAGTGTTTCTAGCCACTGCTTGTACCCATAATATTAAATGTAACTTGCAGCCTGTGACTTTTCTGCAAAGATTCCCATTTTTTTCTTCAGGAAGCAGTCCAGTTAGGGAGGAATTAGCATTGAAATATATGAATATTTTATGTCTAAACTGTGATAGGCACATATTTATTCACACAGAGTTTCTCAAAGCTCAGCATTTATGCTGTTTGCTCTGCATTTGACATCATCTGAATAATATGAAAGCTCCCAGGCATTTTATACTTGATAAAACTCATGCTTTCCCACTGAAATGTGCCACAACATTTTCAGACTTATATCCTTCCATTATTTCAGCCTAGCAGACTTAAAAAAAATCACATCAGTCCTCGCAACTTTTTGTTCAGAGAGCCTTGTTTTGTCTTCTTTAAGCCTTCATATTTATGTGAGGGCCTCTGGTCCAGTCACATAAGGTGTGGACTAAAGTTTCATTTAATTCCTGCAGCCCATCCTCTGATATGTGACTGTTACACAGGTCTTTTACCTTTTGTTTTCAGACCTATTCAACATCCACTGGCATTAGGAAAATGCTGCTGCTCCAGATAAAGCTACTGCAGCAAGAACAGAGGTGATCTCTGGGAAGAGGCTTTTGGGGTGAATTCCTTTAGCAACCAGCCTGATGCTTCTGAATTTGACCCCAAATTATCAGCAATCAGCCCACATCTGGGACTGGAGAAGGTCTAGGCAGGAGTTCCAGTGCAGCCTGCTGGAAAGTCTGACTCTGGGGAGAACTACAATGCTGGGAGTTGGTGTGGTGGACTTGCTTCCAGCTCAGAGCATATGTGAACCAGATGTAGAGGCTCAGGTCCTCTGGTTGGAATACTTCTGCACTGAACCAGCAAAGCAAACCTCACGGGGGGGATGCAGATTCAGAAGCAAGGGCTGCAATCTGCATCTCTCCAGATCATAGATGAGATTGGCCCTGCAAGGAAGATTAGATTAGGTTCCTGCCTGAGAAAAATACTGTAAAGGAAGGCTCATTTGTCCATGATTCCTTTTTCATCAAGAAGCACACCTCCACATATTACTTCTAAGGCCAGTAGAAGTCAGAGAGTTTGCAGCATGCTAAAGCAGGAGTTCAGGCACTTTTAATTCTGAGTTCCTGTTCTACTGGAAAAGTTTATGTTTGCAGTAAACAAAAACTGGTCAGGGAAGACTTTACATTCGTTCATTACTGTATACCACTGTTTTCAAACATCTTTTGTCAATTAAAAATAAAACAACTGCTACAGCAAAAGGTCCAAAGGTAACCAACGTGACCCCCAGAAACCACAGCAGAGATTCAACGCAGAGAGCTCAAAGCAATGCCTCAGCAAAAGCATTTTCACTGTAAAAAATGCAAATAAAATCCCTCTATGAGGAATGCCTGGCCATGCTGCTGTCCCAAAGGATGGATGACAGCTTGTGTGCAGCCAGAGGAGCAAGAAATAAGTCCCTTCCTTAAGTAATTTAAGGTAGGGGGGGAAAGTCATTTTCCTGTGGAGATGATTGCTGCAATGGCTGCAAGTGAACTGCAACCTGCCATCACACCTTGGTGAACAAAGAACTGAAAGCTTAAGGGTGAAACACGTTACACATCATTAAATATAGATCCTTAGTCATCAATAGGAAGTGTAGAAGGATGCTTCTCAAGGTTCCTTAGGCAGGGTGTTGTAAGGACACACCCCACCCAGAGAGAACCCAAGAGCCTGTGTGCAGCCAGCTGTGCCATGCTTCAACTGAATTCCTACAGTAGCTAGAATCAAAATACTGGAATTACTACCAAATTCAGTTAGGAGAAGAGAAAGGGGAAGGGGGAACAAAAATCTCTCAAGTTCAACTAGTGCCAGTGAAGGCAGTGGTGTTCCAAAGAGGCCTGGACCACCTCTTCTGTGGGCTTTGGTGGGATTTTTGTTTGCATCATCATCTTTATAATCACACAGCCACATGCTAGACTCATACTAATCCAGCTTGACAAGAACCCCAAAAGCACATTTGCACTGTAAGCCATCTATATGTACCTAGACTCAGCTTATTTAAGAGAATAAGAGGAAAGAACACCAAGTAGACAGAGCTTCAGGTGAAGACACCACTTCCATCCATCTGCAACTGCATGGCCTGAGACACTCTATCAGTTATTCCCTTAAAAACAAATCTGCCTCTTCTGGGTTTTTGTTTTTCTGTAGCATTTTGAGATTTTCTAATTAAAAAGTTTTAATCTCCATAATCACCAAAAGTTACTCCAGATTGCCACCAGATTTTTACCAGAGAGCCACAAGGATTCAAACCAGTAAATATTTTCTCACACCAACACTTTGTATTTACCAAAGCCCTAACAGCAAGTTCAGCACCACCACCAAAGTAAACAAAAGCCCCTTGGAAATCAGACTGCTTCAGTCTCAGCCCTTTGGACTCAACTCTTGAGCTAGTGAAAATAGATATAATGTATGGTAACAGCTCTTGAGTTCCTCCCAGACTCAGGAAGGGCAGAGCCAATGGATTCCACTCAGGACTTCAGTTTGTAATTGATCACCCAGACTGGGATCAAAGCTCACAGCTCCCTTTACAGTGCAGTGTAATTGCTATATATCCATCTGAACATTCTCCTTCCCCAGCTACCAAAACCAAGTCTGCCTTTGGCTGGAAAACCTCCACATCATAATAACCATCCAGAAAAAAAGAAGTTTCAGTTCTTACCTGAGCTCACAGGTATCTGCTGCTGCCATGAACTCTCACAGGAGAAACACACCACATTCTGGATGCTGGAAAAGAGAGGAGAAAAAAAACAACTTCTCAAGAGTTTTGTTCTAGAAACACTTGAAAGTTTGAAATGCTGCTACACGGGCTATTCTCTTCCTGAGCTGAACCTTCAAAAACCTTTCCTGTCTTTTATCAGAGTCTGAAATTAGACAAGCAGGCGTGTTGCAATTGCTCCTGAGCTGCTTGGGAGTGCATAGTAATGGCAAGGCCAGTCCTCCAGCACTCCTGATGGAAGTGAGCATCACTCTCATTTGCCCTCATTCAGGAAAAGTCTTAATGGGAAGCTGAGCTCAAAAGAAATTGGCACTTGGAGAAAAATGGCTATGTGGGGAAGAGCACTTTTGTTAATAGCAATTGCAGGACATGCTGCAACAGCTTTTCCAATTGTCTGAAAGTCTGTGGACAATCCAGAGCCCCATTTGCCCCCCATTTTCCAGCAGAGTAATTCCACTGCCTGCATTGTAATGATCCCTAATTCACAGGCGTGTTAGCAAGAGCAGGGTTACACTCCTGGGCTGAAGTCCCTTGTAAAGGTGCAAGTGTCTCAGATCCAGAGAGAGCAGATGTTTAATTCAAGGCCCACATTATGCCTGGAGTTCAAGGCTCTCAGATGAGGACAAAAAATAGAAAGACAAAAGGATGGTTATTTTGACTCGGTGTCTCCCTGTAAAATACCAGCAGCATAATGACATAATGTTAACTTCAGCAGAGGATACAGAAGGTGACAAGGTTATTTCTTTTTATCAGCTAAGATATCTTCTGTGACAAAACTCCTGCTCTGCAGTGCAGCCTACTTCATTCTCATACAAATGCAGAACAAAGAGGGTGAAGAAAAAAAGCTTTGCTCTCCCAGCTTCTTTTAATTTCTTTTTTTTTTTTCCCCACAGCATTACTCAGAGGCAGATTTCAGCCAGGACGAGACAGCCTTTCAGGACACAGTGTGCTCACTCATTTCATAGGGACATCATTAGGCAGAATTATTTGCAAGCAGAAGGTGGAACAGTAAAAACTCCTCATTCTTGCTGTGTGGCAGCCCTCGGGTAGGGAGCAGGGCAGACCCTGGCACTTCAGCCCAGCCCTCCTTATTCCTGCCCTTGCTGTCACTGCAGTGACAACATCCAACCCCCCAGCCATTGATAGCATGGGATGAGAGAAGAGAATCAACCTGCTTGGCTGGAATATTATGTACATATATGCCCATGCGGTCACTTCTGCCTCTTCTTCTTCTGTGTTCTCAGAATTTTTTGAGTTTTCTGATGCCTTGTGTTCTTAAAATGAGTGGCGTAAGATTACAGAATGTTCTAACATTAAAATTCTGGTCCCTGGAAGCGTGACACAGCAATAATAAATATTTTACTATTTATAAATGCAATAAAGAAGAAACAAATATTAGCAGAAGACACAGAGCCAAATGCAAAAGGCTGCATGGCACTGCACACATCTCCTGAGTGCTGTTGGTTTATCCAACCTGGTACTGCCTGAAATGGACTTGAAGGGAATTCCAATTAAGTAATGACTTGTAATGTCCTTAGGCTCTTAAAGATTAAAATGATAACAGAATTGGGCTGAATATTTGACCTCGTGCCAATTAACACCGGTTAATAAACAAATCCAATTGCAAGTGCAGCTGAGCACTGCAGTGTTTGTAGAGTGTTCTGCATCCTGCCACCAACAACTCAAGGGGCATGGAGAAAACACAACACACAGGGGAGATGTCCGGGTAAGAGATCAAATTCTTCCAGAAGTCTCTGTGTGGCTGGGCATGTGTTTTTCTTCAAACTCAAGTTACACTGCGTGTGTGGCTTCTCAAAAGTGAACAGTGAATAATATCCTATGGCTTCATCCTAAAACATCAAAGCTCTCTACACAGTAACCACAAAAATAATCCACTCCCATTATACTGGGAATAAAGGTCAGAGCAATTTTCATCATTTTCCCTTTCTCTCAGTCTCTGAAATCAAAATCACCATGGCAGCTTTCTGCAGCACTGAGCTCTAAACCTTACGTGGGCTTATTTAAAAGATGTTTTACTGCTTTTCTGCTGTACAAAAATAATCAAGACGTGGTGGCCGTTACAAGCTTTGAAGAGGCATTTGCAACACTCTCAGAAAGTGACCACTCCCTCCAGAGGTGACACACTAAATCCCACCTGATGGCAAAGCTGCTCTTTGGACAAACTGCACTTCTCTCATGGAGAATGAGGAGCCAGAGGCCAAGGAAGGGGAGAAGCTATGGTGAGTGCAGAGCAACAGGCTGGTGCTCAGCAGGGAAGGCTCTGGTCCCTGAGGATGCTGCACCAGGGAAGGCTCTGGTCCCTGAGGATGCTGCACCAGGTGAAAGGATTAGGCACCAGTGGCACCTTCAACCAGAGCATTTCCAGTTGGGAACTCTCCAGGAGTAACTGGCCCAGCACATTCCTGTGCTCTCTGGGGGCAGCAATGTTGTCATAACTGTTCAAAAACTACTCAGGAGAACTTCAACCACTTGAAGAAGGGCTTGAGGGACTGAGAGTAGCAGTGTGAGCTGTTCTGGTAAAACACTATTCTCTTTCTCAAGGAATCCTGCCTTCCTTTCATCACGTGGTTCCATCTTTGTCCATCCAGTTCATCTTCCCTTCCTACAGAATAGAACACTGGAGGGGTGGGACCTGGCTGGAAGGGAATCTCTGAAACAGCACCAATACAAAGGGATATATGTGTGACGCTGCAAAATAAACTGATTTAAGGCAGGAGAACAAGAGTTGCCTCTTAGCCAGCTTGTGGTTTGCTTGTTGGGCAGCAGCCACCTTCAGCAAAGGTGCAGGGGATGAAAAGGAGTGGGAGAAGGTGACAACACAAAGCTAAAAGATCAAAGCCTCCATCTAATCCCCTCTGATTTTGCAGTGTTAATTCCCGAGTCTCTGAAATCCCTTTACCAAGTGTTCCCTCGAGAAGTTGTCTAGAAGCTGTGGTGTAGAAAACCTGAAGGGAAATTCCATGAATGAGAACAATAAATGAAATAAAAAGCCAACCCCAAAGCACGACTGTTACTGCAGTGGTGGATCAATACAAAGAAGTATATCTCAACATCTACTAATTACTGAATCAATATAAACACGGTAACATGAGAAGGAAATAATACAGGGGTCAGAAAGGACAGTGAGCAATAAACATAAAATCCAAATCATCATTTGGTGGAAACCACATTGTGTTTATAAATACTGTGGTGTCCTACAGCACACAGGACTTCTGTGTCTGGAAACAAAGAGCACACTGGAGATCTGTTTATTTCCAACATGGGCAGTGCATTTCTCAGCTGTGCCCGTGTGCCCTGCTTCTTCTCCCTCCCACAGCAGCCTCCCTGCACAAAAGGCACACCGCTCTGCTGTCCTCCACACCCCAAAGGCATGTCACCACAAAGTCATGTTCACTTCTGCTGCTCCCTTACACACCCCCAGTGCACCTACTCATCTCTCTCCTGCTTCTGCTCTCACCTGCCATTTGTGCCAGGGAAGGGCACTGCGCTTTCTTGCAGAAAAGCTGATTTTTGGTTGGTGTTTTAAGGAGAAAGACCCTGTGGTGAAGACAGCAGGTCAGCCCAGCCCTGTGCTCCCTGGCTCCCTGCCCGGCTGATGTAATGGTGTTTCAGTGTCATTAAGGAATGCCACACGTGTAGAACTTTTAGCAGATCACTTAACCAGAATGCTTGGATGTCTGAAAGCTTTTTCTGAGGTAGTCAGTGCTCTGCAATTCCAGTGGGAGGCGAGGGCACGCAGTGCCCTGCAGGACACGTTCATCATCCTGAAGGATTGGGCTGAGTTCACCACCTGCAGAATGGGGCTAATTCTCACGCAGCTCACAGAAGGCTTATGATGATGAAAACAATCTATTAATGCTCATTACGTGTTCAGTTGCTACAGTAGTGAGTGCCAACAAATGGTTCTCTCAGCCAGATGAATGCCAGCTGAAATAATTCTGCTCTAACAGATGAAATTCCACGCAAGGTCTCCAATCACCTTCCTCCAGCACCCTCATCTTTAACGTGCTCCTAGCACCAACTGAGTCTTGGGAGGAAAAGTTGAACAAGCAAGTCCTTCCCTGGAGGAGCACACATCAAAGGCAGCAGCAGAGAAGTGTGCTCCTGTGCCCATGGCCACAGTCCCCAGCTGGGCACTGCTGCTTATGGCTTCTGGCCCTCACATTTCACATCACAAGTGTCTACCAGGCAGCAGCAAAGCTGCTTCTTTTGATGGCTGCTGGGTTCAGAAAAAACAGATTCAAGTTCGCTCTCTGTGAATTACCTTCAGATTAAAATACACTGTTTTTATTACTAATATACTTCTCTCTAATAATCTCACAATTGCAGCCATCTTCGACGCTTTTCCCCTTTATTATTTCTTTAGTCTCCTCTTCATTTCCCATTTCTTTGCTATCGTTTGGCTCCCAGCAATTATTCTATAAAATGACCATTTCATACTTTTAATCTTCTACACCCACTAACATCTTTAATAGGTAGCTTAGCTGATATGATCTTTCCCTCTCACTGCAATGAGTTTTCCTGCATTTGTTTTGAACCCACTCTATTTTGCAATTTCCTTACCCATGCACAGATGATAACTTCCATTTTACAAGCTTTTCTGTTTCTTCTTACAGCACTGGGTTTACCTTCACATAACTGAAACTCCATTTTGGCTGCAAGGGATGGAATTTGTGCACATTTCCATTTCCCTGAAAGCCTTGCCTGTGTGACTTGCCATTTCTGCACGACCCCCTCCTGGCTCTGTCCCTGCTCGGGCAGGGGTTGGACTCCATCATCTCCAGGGGTCCCTCCCAACCCCTGCCAGGCTGTGATTCTGTGATTTTAAACGATAACTCACAGGGACTGAGTGTCTGTCAGTCTGAGAGCAGTTCAGTTTCCTGGTGGGCTTGGAACAGCAGAAGTTTGTGCAGTCTCCAGTGTCCTTGGCAGTGCACACTGCCCAACACTTTGGCTCCACTTCTCCTTGCATTATCTTGGCAGAATACCCAGTCTTCAGGAAGCCTAATCTTTTATTTAATCACTTTATCTTTCCAATTTCATCCCTTTGCTATCCTAATTCTTTCTTTTTCATTACAGTCAGTGTCATGGTTTAACCCCATCCAGCATCTGAGCAGCTGCTCACTCACTCCTTCTGCCCTGCCCTAGTGGCATGGGGAGGAGAACCAAAATCAAGTTGGAACAGCTGAATAGCTGAAATAAAATGAAAATACAATAGCAACAATAGTAATAACGATTGTAATGAAGGATAAAAGACAAGGAGAAGTGCTGCACAGTGCAACTGCTCACCACCCACTGACTGATGCCCAGACAGCCCCTGAGCAGAGACCACCTCCCCCAGTTCAAACACCAAGCATGATGCTCCATGCTATGGAATATCCCCTTGGTCAGCTCAGGTCAGCTGCCTCCATCCCAGCCTCTGCTGCAGCTCCTCACTGCCACAAGGGAAACTGGCAAGTGACTGACAACAGCTAAAAAAATCCAACCCACAGCACTGCACCAGCTACTAGGAAGAAAACTGAGTCTCTCCCAGTCAAAAGCAGGACAGCCAGCACACACTGATCAAGGCAGGCAAATGTGTTCTGGAGCTGTCAATCAGTGGGCACAAACCCCTCCACATGTGACTGGTGAAATCAGCAGACTTGCCTGCTGGAGCTATCTGCATGGCAGAGATGTCAGAGGATTGTTTCCAAGCCTGACTTCTACATGCAGGGAGTAGCAGAGCATGTCCTGGCCTCTTTTATCTTCCTCAGGAGAGCAGCCAAGTGGCATAATCAATTCTTCCAGGCTTTTGTCTTTCAACTGATGTTTACTTTGCTCACTGCCTAAGGCTCTGCTGTTCTTCTGCTTCTTAAAATGCATTTACTTTTAGATGGTATGAAAAATAAATGTAAGTTTTGCATGGTGATATATAGATATATAGAGATATAGATATATATAGATATATAAATGGACTCTATCAATAAAGGAGACTCCTTTTCTCCAATTACTACAATCATAAACTTATAAATAGCAAACAAAAAATTAGTCCTAAACCACTGAAGAACAGGGAATAACCTCTCTGTAGAAGCTAATTTTAGTCACACAGACAGTTCTGATGAGCCTGTGGTATATATTATTGCATCTACCAGAGGTCAAACATTAGCAATGTGACTCTTCTTGTAACTCTTGCTACTAAAAAAAAAAGATAAAATCTAGGACTGAGAAAACCTGTAAAGCTTTTAAATGAATGCAAGGTGATTTCACCTGCATGTGGGCAATGCATAAAGCAAAATGAAAGTTGGAAGGCAGGCCAAGCTAGATTTTACTGCTGTTCCCCATGATTTCAATTCCTGAGAGGTTCTGGTGACAGTGATGATAAGAAAAGAGTTGCATTCGGTCACCTCAGTTCTCTCTCCAAGTCAGTGTCACATGGCTGGGTTAAGAGACAACATTTCTTCAACAGCAATGCTTTTGTAAAGGATATCCTTAGTGCAATCTTTTGGGAAATAACAAGCATTTCTAGGGAAAGAAAAGGTGGAACTGGTAGCTGGCTAGGAACTCACTGGCTTCTGACTGTTAGTCCTGATTGCCACCGTTTTGCTGTGGATGAAGTTTTCCTGGGCTCTGTGCTTTGTGCTTGCAATTTACTCCAAAGGGAGCTTCAAATCCAGAATGGAATGGGGGCCAGATTCACACTGAAACTGAAAATACCCGTGTTTACACAGCCACAGAGGAGCCAAGTACTGACCAGAAATAAAGAGCCCCATTGTAAGATTTTCATCTCTGGGAATGCAGACACTGTAATAGTGGCAGTGGACTGAAAGCTCCTCCACTGCCAGGGCATGAGAAGTTGTTGCATGATAATGAAATGTGATGGAAAAATGAACTAGCAGCCCAAGAGCTAAATATTCATGGAGTTAGCAAAGAGCAGCCTCCTTTTAAAAACAACGATCTTGATGCATTCTTGAATATTGCATCTCCAGATCTGGAAACAACTAAACAGATGGATTCAGCTTCCAAATAGGAATAAATAGCCCCAATTCTTACCTAGCTCTAAAAATATCACCGAAGAACATAAAGCACTATTCTTCCAGGATTTAAGGAAAGAGCAAACCAAGCCCTTTGGACAAAGCAGAGATGGAAACAAAGGCAGAAGAGATTCCCTGGTCCCTGCCAAGTCTCAGAGTTGTTAATCCAAATGATGCTGTGGATCTGGCTATCAAATCAACCTATATTCTATTAAAGAGGATATTAAAGCTTATTTAGAAACCCATTAGAGACAACTTCTAGAATTTATTCTGTTATTCTAATAAAATACTCCCTTGACTCAGGGAATTCTTTATTTCTTGTGATTTCCACTCTGCTACAGGTAGCACCTCTTTGCTTCCTAAAATGTTTAAATTCCTCCTTTATCAAGTGGACAAAACGGTGGCAAATCAACCTGGAGATGGCTTCAGAGATGTCCTACAGTCCCTCCAAGATTTACTCTCACTGTGAGCCAGGACACAGCAATGACTAAACCCTGCAAATAATCCATAAATTGTGTGCAAGGCACAACTGCTGGATAAACAACCTGTTCAGGAGATGTTAAGAAAGAATCATAACAGTGCTTTTGAAATCCACTTTCCAAAGCACAGATCTCCATCTCTGAGATGGATTTGCCCATGGAGCCCTTCACAAGTAGTTCAGTCTGAAATCTATCCTGGAAACAAGGTGAGGCTCTTAACAGTTATTAGGTTTGTAGAAACAAAAACAGGGTTGTGCCTGTGTTGTAAGGCAATGGAAACAGGATCAGAGATGCTGCAGAGTGTGAAATAAAAATCAGACACAATGAGAGTGAACACAGCAAAACCCCTTTTACAATCATGCCTGAAAGTGCTTTAGTTCACTTTAGTGAGGATGAGAATTCCACTAGAATCCAGGCAAATATTGAACAAGGAAAATAAACTGATGTGTTATTGATTTGATAAAACAACCCCAAATCTCACTCCTTGCTCCTGTTTTCCAGAATGTTAAATTCCTGAGAAGTATCATCACAGAAACTGCATTTTCTTTGAAAAATTTAGAAGAAGTAGTTAAAGGAATTCTGAAAGCCAAGTGCTTAGACTCAGGAACTCCACTTTTTGCAAGTCACCTAAGAAGGGAAAGGACAAACATGCAGCCCCCAGGTCCTGCAGGGCAGCTCTCAGTCCACTCACCACCCAGCCTGTGTTTGTGCTTGGGGTTACACTTCTGTCTGTGTTTCAACTTTAAGTAAACTATTTGCCTAATTGAATTATTTCTATTTATATTATTTCTATTATATTCAATTTATTATATTTAAGTATTTCCGTGTTTTATCAGGATGATGTCCAGTGCAGTTAATGAGCAGCTAGTACAGGGAATTTTTCACCCAGACTTCATGAGTATTTCATATTCTGGGCGATTTTGAAAGAGTTTCTCCACTCCAGGATCTTCCTTCTCCTGCCACATCTTTCTCTCCTGGAAGCAATGGCCTGTGGCTGGCCAGAGAAGATGTCAGGAGTGGGTGTAGTTAATACAACCTGAGCAGCCTGGCTATTTTGGACTGCCTTCTGGAGACTCTTAGGTCTCATTTCCCATTGATAGGGCAATGAATGACTTTCATCTGATTAAGGGAAAAGGAAGCAAATTGCAGGGCTACCTCATCCCAGTTTCCTCTTCTCCAAGCATTAGACCTTAATGATTTTTTTAAGTCTGTGCTTTCATTCTATCAAAATGATGCCTTCAGCCTGAAGGAGGCTGAAAGCCTTCACAGAGCAGCTATTATGTAAGTCATTATGGGAACAGTAGTTAGCTAAATAAGGAAGAAAAAGGGAGCAACTCAAAATGGCAATTCATCATCAAGTGTCTGCTACTCTATGTGCTAACAGCCTTTCTCAGCTTCCTTTAAGCCATCTGCTTGTTTCAGCTCCTCTCCATACCATCAGCCTCTCCCTTTCCCCCTCTCCACCTCACACATTTCCCAGCAGATACCTCTCCAGCACTCTCACTGGTAGGACTCTGTGTTTTCCTTCCAGACACTGGCCTTTTCCCACAGATGTATTTGTTCCAACAGGTAGGAGCATCAGCAGATGCTGCCTGTGCAGCCAAACTTGTATTAGCTCCTTTCTGTGTCAGGAAGCACCTCCAAAAACCCTACTCTGTTCAAATAAAGAAGGGCTTTAAAATCATCTGTTTGATCTTGGGCTGCTGCTGGAAAGCCAGTTGGGCAAGAACAGGAAGGTGAACAGGTGCCTGTTCCTTCCCATGATTTCTGATTTGCTAACAAATACTGTTGTGCTGGAAATTTCCTAACCAGAGAGTAGCTGGGTACTGCAAGGTCATTTCCATATCTGCTTTTTTTTTAATGATCAATCAAATCGCTCAGAGGTTTGGGTTGACAGAAAGGTTTTTCTGAAAAAAAATGGATTTTTGTTCCAGTTACCCAGTATTTAATATAGTGCTTATAACAACTTGTATCCAGACACTGAGGCATGTGAAATAAGTGCATTTTTTTCCTTACTTCACCGCTTTGTTCCCTTTTCATACACAGTATCTTGCACTCTCCATAGCCATGCCACTAATGCAGGCAACATATTAAAGACAACTGTAGAAACTACCTTAAATACCATCCTTCAACCACAAAAGGGAAGATTCTATCACAGCGACAGGAACAGCAATTACAGCAATAACTATCTTTTACTGAGCTTTAAAAATCATTAAAGCCCAAATCTGTCACTGGCCTTAGAAAAGTGATCATCTGTTTTTCTTTTAATTCTGCATAAATTAAACAAATATTTGGTGTTAATTAAAAAATGTGGGTTTCTAGCTGCATGTAGCTGCAGAGAGTTGAGTGGTGGGGTGTGTGTGGCTGGGAGGCAATGTTCTGAGGAAGGAAGGGTGGTCATCCTGCCCCTGAGAAGCACAGGGAGTGCCTGGTGTTCAGCTGGCAGAGAAGGTAGAACTGCAAAAGAACATGGAAATCATTAGAGCAGTCATTCTGAAGAGCAGCTCCAAGCCCCATTTTAATTAGCAAATAAAGCAGAATACTAACTGCTTAAGAACTACTCTTGCTTTCTGATTTGCTGGGCGATGGCAGTCGTGCTGCTTTGCTCCAAATCAGGCTCCAGTGCCTCACTGTGCACGTCCAGTGCACACGTGGCATCTCATTGGCACCCTGCTCTGTGTGGCCCTGCTGGCTCAGCACCCCGAGAGAAGGCTCAGCACCCACCCATCACTGCATGGGAGGGAAAGATGAATAAAACTGAACCTGAATGGGAAAGCTCCAGCCAGGAGTCCCCATTCTGTTAGCTGGAGAATGATGCACTGAGGTTTTGTTTCCAAGGATGCCAGTCTGGCTTTCTCTCCTCACCAGCACACACCCACTGCAAAGCCAGGCAGGGAACAGAACCCTGGAAATGACACAGACTGAACAGACGACTCCTTCAAAAGAAAGAATCCACCACTGATGCTGCAGGGCACTAAAATTCCCTACTCTGCACAGCCCCTGCTCCAGCCTCTAGCTCACTTGCACTGACAGAAAACCCTGGAAAAAGAATTTCACACCCCGGGTGTTGTCAACAACCACACCAGCAAAACCTCAAGGCAAAGAACAAAGGGTGGACACTTGACTCCACTTGTTCTGCCCACACACAACTGAGAGACAGATGAACTCTGCTGCCTGAGATTTATCATGGAATTATTTCTGGCTGACAAGCAGGCGTGTGATCTCAAAGAAGGAAAAGGAGCAAAAGCCCAGTTTGCTTCTAGAATTAAAATACTGGGAACATTTCTTTGTGGCCAGTACAAAGACACTTTTAAGTATTCTTATTTTTCAGTACCTAGGTTTGCCCATCAGGTAAATCTGGACTTGACTGTTGCCCAAGTCTGTGCTCCAATGAAGAGCATCACTGTCTGCCTCTGGGGTCAGAACCGTCTGGGTGGCCCTGGTGCTGTCACTGAGACTGCACAGAGGGAGCTGAGATGTAGACAGAGATCACTGAGCTTTTGTTATACATAGCAATACCATTATAAAAGTTCATCGTAATGAATTACGGCATTAAAATAAAACAAACCTGCCCACATATTACACTAACATAGTTAGGCTACCATTTCAGAGCAAAATAAATGAGAATAAAAAGCCATTTTTCTTGTCTTAGGTCCCTGGCTTTGCAGGACTCTGAACACTGCTAAGCAGGAAGGATCCTGAGCAGACACTGAAGGCAACTAATGCAATTCTGGCACCCGAGAGGAAGCAGATCACTTAAGGGTAATGGTGCCACATTACAGGCTCTCACTCTCCTAATTAGACACACGCTTTGAAGGTTAAAAAAGGGATTTATTTATTTCATGCAGCACTATGTGTCTAGAGGTCATTAGTGATTTAAGCACATAAAGGGTGACTATTTTAGGATTTTCCGAGATGAATTTCTCTGTGGTATAGCCAAAGAAATTACGGGAAGGAAGAATTTGGCCTTGTATACCTTAAACCCAAATGTTCCTGTCAGCATTTCAAGCAGGTTAAGCACTTGCAGAGTGTTTCATTTCAAGGTTCAGGCAGTGAGCTGTGCTGTCAGCTTTAATGCAAGCCTGCAATCACACGGCCACTGTAAGACCTGCAGCAATGGGATCAGAAAGAAGTGGGACACCCCCTCGCTCTGCAGATGCCTGAAGTCATTCCCTCCTCCTGGCCTTGCTTTGATGTGCTGAGATGCCCTCACACCTTTCTCTGTTCCCTGGCAGGAGACAACCTGAAGCACATGGAAACCAAGGATGAGCTGCTGCCCATGGCATCGTGAGCCCAGGGAGCTGGCAGCAGCTCCTGTCAAGCACTGCTGGGCTGTGGCACACCGGGGTGAGCAGAGCATCCCAAACCTCGCTCCTTGTTCCCTAAACTCCTCCACTTGTGCAGCCGGGAGTGGGGGCTCCACAGACTGGGGTGTAACAGCAAAGCTGCCAATTAAATCCCTTCTGTGAGGCAGCAGCAGAGAGAAATGGCAGAGCCCAAGCGTGCCAGCCACCACGCTTGAGGGCAATGAGGTATCAAAAACACAGCATGAGGCTCTGCTTAATTCACAGAGGCAGTGAAATGTGGTTTTACTCTTCTTTTAATAATAAAAAACAAAGCAGGTTTGAGTCAGGAAGACTCGGAAAAATAAAATGCAAAAAACATCTGTTGCCCATTTGATCAGAAGTGTACAAAGAAATGTACAACAACAAACACTTATGCTGTAGTGTTATTTCACATATATTTCCCATTCCTCTTGCTAAATGAAAAAAAGCCTTAATACTGTGATATACAGCTTATGCCAAGACAGGCAATGTGCTCAGATATATAGTGTTTTCCAAACATTACTTCTGCTTTTCATCATATTTTAATTGTACATCACTAGTATTTGATTTCCCTATTGATTCATGTGGATGTATACATATATATACACACACACACACTACCCAAGCACAGCACACACCTCTGAGAGGGTGAAAATGGAAATAAAATTAGCCATCGGAGTACAACAGAGCTGTCACACTGCTGCCTAAATGACAGATAAATAAATGCACAGAGCAAATAATTAAGTAATATAGGCAAGATGGGCCGAGGCCCATGACCTTTGGGGTAATTATAAAGAGATTGAGTATCCCCAGGCAGGCTCTGTTTAGCCCACAGTGCCTCAGTAGGTTGAAACCCTCTGGTTCCACCATTCAGGAATGATTACAGTACTGTCCAGGCAATTTGCAATCCCAGGAGCTGGGTTAGGTTACCCTCCCTTCAGATGAGCTGCTAGTGAAATATTACTTTGCAAAAAGAGGGAACAATTATTTTAACAATGTTTCTGGCCAGCAGGAACTATTAGATTTCACTGGAATACTTTCAGTTGCACATGAGAGAAATGATGCTGGGGGTTTAGGAAGTCTATCATTTGCCTCCAGCAGAGACTCCCAGGCTGCTGGCTCCAGCACAGCCCACAAGAACTCCAGTGCAGCTGGCAAACCAGTGCTGGTACCCAAACAACAGGGTCTGCCCCAGGGAAAGGCACTCCTGGGGGTCCTGGTCACCATCTGCTGACTGTGACAGGGGTTATGCTTATGGGTGACAGCATTTACCACAGCACTGATTTCCAGGGAGATGACTTTGGTCATACAGACCTTTATTATGACTGGTGTAAAATTCTCACTTCACTTTCCATGGTATGAGGAAGGAAATTCAGGGTGCAAGCTCAGAGAGGGGTGGCCACACTCCGGAGGCAGGCAGCCTCTGGGATGGAGGTGTGTTTTGTTATTTTAATGAGATTATAACGAGCAGAGTTCACACAAAGGACAGCATTTCCTCAAAAAAAACCTGACAGACTGTTGGCCCAGGGTGGAAAATATGCAGCTTATCAATCCCAGAATAGCACAGAGCTCCCATCTTCTGCAATAATTCCCAGACCCTGGCTGCAGAGCCTCCACTCCTCCCTGCAGACCATGTGGTCCAGGCCACCACCATGGAATTTCTTCCTTCCTTCCCCCCTGGCTGCAGCTGCTCCATCCTGGGAGTTCCCTCAGTACTGCACCTTGCCTTCAGCTGCCAACTCTGCTGTCTTTCCTCTAAGCTTGGTTTAGTCACCCTCTGGTCATGATCTGTTCTGGAATGAGTTGTGCTGCTTTCAAGATGCCAGTCTGCACTCTCTTTTCCGTGCACAAATGGGAGTGCAGCATTTCCATTTCTTGTGCTGACTCAGGCAGTGTTCTGGGAGCTGTAATTCACCTGGAGAGCAGCTCCCAGCACTGAGCAGCCACCGTCCTGGGGTCTTGTTTGGGAAGGAAGAGTAGAAAGTAAACTTTCTCTGTCCTGAGAATGGATCCTTCCTACTTGTTGCAAAATTAGGTTACAATACAATAACAAAGGCAATAAATTAGGTTCCCTCTGGGTGAAATCTACACCCAGCCTTGGCTGAAATGTGTCAGCAGTTTTCCATGAAATAAAGAAGGAGGAACTGACCTGGAAACACACATGAGCTCTACTTCTCTTTGCTTCTCATTCTCTTCCTTTGTAAAAAGATCTTATTGATGAGAAAAAAATCAAGAGTAGAAATGAGCAATGCATATTATGTTTGATCAGTTGGGCCATGAGTTGATATTGGCTCCAGAATGGCAAGAACCCTGCCCAAAAGCAGGACTTGTGCACATCTGTACTGGATGTGTATAAAAAATAAAGTGACCTGGTGTTTGCTGCCACATAGCACCACACACATCTGCACTATTTACACTCACACTGCTGCTGAAGTAATAGCAATAACATTTCTGTCATTACCACTGTAGTACATAAAATAACAGACAGATATTACTGAAATAATCAAAGATAATAAATAACTTCCTATATTAATTATAAATCATCAAACAGAACGAGAAAGAAGCTTAAACAGAGAAAAGAAGCCTAATGATTGTGGAATTAGATTCTTATTGTGAATAAATTAGCTTCTCATATTTTTAAATAAGGTGGAATTTATCTTCTACCACCTTCTGAAAGTAGGGAGCAGGTGGCTTTGTTATGTCAGGGAAGGAGAGCAGCAGTGTGAACACTCCATTTATTAGCATTATTCATAAACTTTCTATCATGAGCAGCATTACACTGCTCACTATTCAGCACCAGGGTATGAAAAGAGCACTCAGGCTTCAAAAATCAATGACAACCTGCCCTCTACCCACCACTTTTCTCTGGCAAGCAGCAGCAAAGCCACTCCTAACACTCAGCATGCCATTTTTTAATTCACAGTTATGTTTCCACTTGAGGAGACAAGCCAAAACAAACTATTCCTCCCCGAGAAGCTCCATGGGAATCAGTTCCCTCCCAACTTCAATAATTCTGAGGTGAGTGTTCCTCCATCCCCTCTCCCACCATTCTAACTGCTGCTCTCAAGTCATTCAGGCCTCCAACATTTTATTCCTCAAAATAAACAAGGAAAAAAAAAAAAAAGATAATTTACAAAACATACTTTGCAAGCACCACCAAGGAGGAAGCAAATATGGTTCTGGTTTTCTGTAGTCATAAGGCCCTATAAAGTGGAAAATGATTTTCCAGACATCATGTAAGACTGTTGTTGAAGTTTGTTGCTTTGACTAATTGGCATTGTAAATTATTCACTTGAGTTCTGCCAGCATTATACTGCATTTAGCTCCTGTCTTTTGAGCAGCAAAGCTGTGGTGACACTTGCAAGGAACCCAAGAATGTTTTCATCCCAGAGCCCTCCTTTGTGCTGATCACATTTCATTCTTAATTCTGCAAAATTGATGAGCTGTGGCACGAAGAGGTTTCCTAAAGAGCTCTGTTTTCTGTATCAGTGCATCAAAAATGTCAGCAAGTGGGCACCACGGATTGACAACAGTTAAACTGTCTGCAGAATAAATATTTATAAATACATAAATAAAGTGTCTCATGAGCAAAGGTATTTCCAGGTACTTCTGGAAAATTTCTGCTTTCTTCTATAAATCTTTTCAGTTTGTGAGAACCCAGAGTCTCCTCCTGGTTCAGGTGAATATTCAAAGACAATTATTACAGCTCTTGAGCTGATGGAAATTAACACACTTCCTGCAAAATCAAATGCTCCGTGGCCTTTGGCTCCAGGAGAGATCTTAGACAGTTCTGCAGGAACTTTTATACGGTAATAAAAACTTGTATTTCATTCTTGGTTTTCTTCCATTTCCCTGGGAAGCCACGTCAGTTTTTTATTCATTGTCACATCTTCCTGAGAATCTTCTCTTCGATCTTAACTCTCAGAATACTGATTTCTAAATTGATATTCTTTCATTAGACTCATCTACTTCATATTACTGCATTTTCCCACGGTTTCAGAAGGAATAGGCTCACTCAGGTTTCTCTTTCCTTCTCTATGGGCAGGACAAATAAGTTTTCTAGTGCTTACTTTGAGTCCAGTGGCATTTTCTCCTGCTGAATATTGCTAGTAGACCAGCCTGTGTGTGAATAATTGACATGATAGTGATCAACTGGCAAGACTCATATAAAAGGTCTCTTTAAGAGTTGGGTTAAATCAGGTTTGTTTATATTCTTGAGCTCCAGCTTCACCAAGTTTACATTCTTTATTACTTTCAGCAGAAGCTTCCTGCAAAAGCTCTGAAGGGTATGTAAAATGTGTATGAAGAAAGTCTTCCCTCACCTCTGGAATGCCAGCAGGGGCCACAGAAATCAAGAGTAACTCTCAGATGAGTAGTAGCTCTGCTTTTTAATAAAGGATGTTATGTCACTAAGGGAAAGAATGTTATTTGCACTGTTTTCCTACCTTATTGTTTAACATCTGAAAGCTTTAACCTCTTGATTTCTATCCTCCACTGAGCACGTAGTGAGAGCAGCCTGGCTGTTAAACTGCTCAGAAGCACACATTCGTGTTCTGAAGGAAATAACTAGTATTGTTTAAACAATTAAAATGCAGAAAAACTCACTCAAAACCCAAATAAAAATGCAGCAGTAAATGACTGACCAATGACTAGCTGTTGCTGAATTTCACGTTGAGAAAAATTCAAAATTATGGAATAAAATGGTTTGTTCTGCTACTTACAGCTAATAATTTGGTGATCTTCACACTCAGCTGTTTTTGTTCTATGCATTTTGGATTCATACAAGGTGCTGTGTAGTGAACAGAGATTCCACCAGTCCCAGTTTCACTCTGTTTTACACCCCAAAGTCTGGTGTTCAACTAACACATTAAACTGTCACGACAGAATTTCCCCAGTAACCTTAAGTCTGACGTTTCTAGGCATCTACTATTCTCATCAGCTTCCACTGTGCATCAACACTGAGAGAGAATATGATTTTTCCTTGCAGGTTTGATATCATTTGACTGGGAGAAACAGTAGCCAAGTCAAAATCCTAACAAGAATTGCTTGATTAGTCTAAAATCCAGTTCATCAGGATGTTTTGCCACTTTTGCCTGGCAATGTTGTATCGTGTGCATCACTCTGTCAATTAATTAAACAATTACTTTTATTATTAATAACTTCCTTAAGAATCTGTTTTCAGAGGCTTTCATAAACGTATATAAATATTAACTAAGTGTCATTATGCCCAAGAAAATCAAGTATGGATCTTTGAATTTTTCACAAGAAGAAACCAAAATACTGAGAAACCAAAAGACTTGTCCTAGAGCACAAAAGGAATCAAAATCAAAAATCATTTCAATCCTTGTAATAAATAATTGTAATAAACGCCACTAATGATAATGATGGATCATAAATTGTCTTGTGTTTTAATTTCCTTGGGTAAATACACTGAAGCACAACATCTCATTTTCATTGCTGACCTGGGGTGAAAGCACAGCAGCGTGACATTTACAACAGATACTTCAACTGTAATTACCAAACAGTTAATACACCAGTTTAATTAAAATTCTATGGTGATGGACAGCATCCAGTATCAAAAGAAGTTAACCCAGGCAAAAACAGACAAGAGGACCGAGGCAATTGGTTTAGACAAAATGAATTAGAGTACTCGTCCCACCAATTCACAGAGTTATTTACTCCTTGGAGATAAAACTTGCCACAGAAGTCTTTCAAAAGGATATTCATCATGAGACGATTCAAAGGAAAATTTGGAATACTAAATAAGGAAAAAAAAAATCCATGTGGGATTTCATGCTGTGTTTGGTATCACAGAAGTGACTTCTGTTCCTTAGGTTTATGTCCTGATAAAATGAAAAACAGAGATGCTAAGTCTGGCTGAAATTCTTCCTACTGGTTTAATCACAGAACTTCTAGAGCTGGGTGTCCCATCAGACCTCTTCCATTTCTGGGAACACAGGCAAAGCTGCAGGGAACCTGTCCAAGAAGCACCACGCTACTGGAATTTAAGCACCTCTGGGTATAAAAAGCACTTAAGATGAAGGATTTGTAATTGCAGTTTTGAACCCTGGCACCTACCTTACGTTCCAGAACTTACTTTATGGGCAATTTGCTCTCTTTATTTCTAAAATAGCCAGCAGTAGTTTTAAGGCCCATTAAGAATTCTCTAAAATGTTTGGTTTTCTGTTTATTTTTCTACAAGTCAGTATCATCCAAGTTCAGTATATTCAGTTTTGCTTCCTGAAAAAACACATTTAAATAGCACCTAAGCTTTACTATGTAAAATACTGCAGCTGCTGCTATTGTTTTTGCTGCTGTATGTGAGAATGTGGTGGATTCTTACAGGACACATCCAGTCCAGCCCCTTACCCTGCACATTTCCACCCATTTTCCTCCCTTCTGGCCAGCCTGCTGAGTGGGATCCCTCTCCCTGAGCCGTGCTTGTGCCAGGAATCAGTGGGAGGAAAAAGCAGCCTGCACACACTGTGGACTGGAGCAATGTGGTCCTTAGAGGCTGCTCCAATGTCTTCTGGTTGCACTGTCTCCAAGGAGCTGCTTCTCCCAGAAGTGAGCTGAAGCAGGTCCCCACGTCCCCTCCAGCCATCCCCCCAGCAGCTGGGATGGGGCCAAGCAGCCTGTTCTGCTTGAGAGCCCCCTCTGACAGCAGTGCTTGCTAGGAGTTTGATAAGGCAGAAAGCAGGGGCCAGCAGGGAGATCCTCACCCTCCTTCTCCACCAGTACTGGTCAGCAAGCAGGAAAGACAAGAAAGCCAAAGGAGTTCACCTGGAGGGCAGGAATAATAACCCCTGCTATGTATCTTTAGCATCAGCATTTAATTGCTGTACTGTGGGACTAGGCTGCTTATTAATTTAAAAATCCCAGTGTAAACCTCTAAACTATTATTAACAATGAAAACAGCAGTGATTTTTGGAGTCAAATCTAAGCCCGTATGGCATCTGCAGGGCTGAGACAGCTGACACTGCCATCACACCCTTCTCTCTACCCTTCCAACCTTGCTGCTTTATATAGTTACAAATACTTCTTCTATTTTGTTCATCTTAACTCCCTTTTCCATCCTTCAATTCCCTGTGTGCTTTGAGAATCTGCATCATTCTGTCTCACAGAATCAAGTTCTGACTCCAGTTCCATGCTGAGATGCTCCAGCTACAAGGACTTGCTTTTAAGCAATGGAGCTCCACAACAACCTGGGTTTGTGTCCAAGCTGTTTTACACTAAGCTTGTATGGAAAGCACCAGGATAAATTGCATTTTACCACCACAACTTCTTGCTTTCAAGGTGAAAGACTCTAATTGTGTAGATATATATTGTATTAAAATACCAGTCCCTTTATTGAGGGCAATTGGTGCTGTGCTGCTTGCAAGCATCCACAAACCTGCTGCCTGTCAGAAACTGAATATTGGGGATATTTGTGAGACCAACTTCCAGGAGAACAAAGCATCCTTGGCTGGTTTGTGTGTCCAGATGGGACTACACAGACCTGATCTTGAACACTGGCCCAGTACCTTCAAGGAGAGAGGAGATGGCCAAGATGAAACACTGAGCTGGGTGAGCTGGAGACATTTAGTTATCCCTGTGGGGTGGCATAAGGGACAATTTGGATCCAAGTGAACGTGGCCAGACATTTGGCACTTCAGTGAGAGAGATGCTTGCCCTTGACAGCCCAGTGTGGAAACTCAAATAGAAGCATTTTCAATCAGCAAGTTTGTGGATGGATTTGTTGGTATTAGTGGAAAATGGGTAACTGTGCAAGTCCAAATCCCAACAAAGTAAAACCAAATAATTAGAAACAACTAGGAGAGCAGGCAGTAAATGCTGGCAGGATTTGGCCTTTTACACAAGTAACAGTGTCACTGGATTATTTGTATAATAAGATGTAATTTATTCTTTGTGCCTGGGAAAAAACCCCAAAGCATAATCTCCACACAGAAGGTTTGTTTCAGTTCATTTCATAGCCACCAGTGTTTTATTTTTCACATCTTATTGTCATGCACTCCTGTAACTGGAGAGATAACATAGCTGAGGTGCCAGTCCCTGGTAAAATAATTGCCATTTTAAACTGTGGAAGGTGCAGTATAGCCATTAATTATCAGATTGCCTAATTAGTATCAGTAGTGATCAAGCTTTGCTTACATAATTATTGCTGATGGCTGTACATGGTCTGTTTTATTAAAAAGAGAAAATCCACAGCACAGCTACAGGGTGCCTGAGAACTGCTAAAGAAGGATCAGATGTGACAGAGGCCCCTTGGTGTAGTGAAAACCAAGTTCTACAGAATCATTCTCATTTTCCTCATGGTTTACCTAGTAGGTGTAAAAAAAACCAAACCATTAGATATCCAAACTCAAACAATATCCACTTACAACTAGTTTCCCCAGCAGCATTTATTCCGATTTTGGCTGCACCAGACCTCCTGGCCATGCAGGCTGCCAAAGCCTAACATGCAATAAGCTGCTATTATGAACAATCCCATTGCACACCACAAAAGAAGTAATTCTATAAGTCAGTAGCTGTATTTAAATGTCTCATCCAATCCTAAGTGATTAAAAAAAAATCAACACAAAACTATTCCACTCCACGCCTTGGTATAGGTCAAATTCTTCAAGCATCCCTGGCATAGCTTTGTGTTCCTGCTTCCATTTCAGTGTGTGGGCAGTTCATGTTAAATATCAGAAAAGCAGCTTTTAATAAAAAATAAAAATGACATGTTGGAATGTAACTTAAAGATATGCATTTGCTCTGACATTATGAGATGAAAAAAGGCCTTTAGTCATAGGCCTGTGTTAAATGCATAGCAGTTATTAATAACAGCTGTTATTTAATGATAAATCAAGATTACTTTTTGAGATGCAGCTTATGTGACATTTAAATTACAGACAGTAATAATGAGCAGATACCAAGAGAAAAGGACCAAACAGAACTCTTCTGAGCACAAAATGCTGTCCAAGCTTACAGTCTTGCCAAAAAAATCCTTTACACTCTTTAATGGAAAGTGGGAGTAGCTTCAACTGAGGAACATTGCAGGTAGCCCCCAATTTTTCAGCTTTTTCAATTCCTTTGTAGAATTTTCACATTAGGTGTAAGAGCAGCTGTTGAGCTGAGCTAGATTTTGTGTGGTGAGCAGCTTAAAGCTCTGGCCATTTACTGCCAACCCTCTGGAGCTACCCAGGGAGAGAAGAATCCCCAGGCAGTGTTTTCCATACCTAGCTGACTTGGGAAAGCTTTCCCTGCTTTTGCTGCTGTTTTTTGTTGCATGCCAAGTGAGAGCAACACCACCATTACGAAGGTGAAATTAGTCATTATTAACTACATGACTAATACTAAATTACAAGTGTACTTCTGCCTTGAGATAGATCAAGTGGCTTTTAAAGCTCTTCAGTATCTCTGCCTTTATCAAGCTGTGACTGTTGCTAATTAAACCTCGTCCAGCTGATACTTAGCACCATGGGCACAGGCAAGGTAAGATCTCTGTGGCCTTTTTAGACAGATTCTGACTTGCTAAGAGCTTTCCCAAGTCGTGTAAATCCTTATGCACTGAAATACTAAGGTTTGAAGTGCCATGCACGTGGTCCATCTCTGCATGAGACAGCCCTGGCCAGAGCTGCTCAGTGCTGTGAGAAAATCCCTGTTCATTAGTGTCCATCACCCCTCACATACCCTCTAGGAATGCTAATTACCCAGGTAGTAGTACAAAGCACAGGCAATTAATCTGATCCCCATAACACAGAAATAAAGTCATAGAGCTGAGCACTGAAACAGAGTGTCCTGCATGGGCTGAAGCCAAGGGAGCTCAAGGAAAAAGTGTTTATTCTGCATGGCTAAAGTTCTCTCATTCCAGATTAAGAGCAGTGACAGACTTCTCAGCTGCTTCCATAGGAAACTCAGAGAGCTCAGCACCAAAGCAATGGGAAATTTGCAATTCTGCACACAGAACACAGCTCTGTAAGGGGAAGTATCCTGGTCTGTGCTAGACACCTTGTCTTCCTTTCAAACCACACGATGAAAATAAATTAAAAATCGAATTAAAAGAAGAAATTAAAGGCTTCATGACTTCTTGAACACCTCCATTCTCTCTAAATGATGTTTGTTTTATTGCTGACAGATTAGATATGTGGAAGCAAGCAGGAAATACATAGAGGAGCTTCTACTCTGCTGTCTTTACAAAGACTCACTCGGGCTATTTACAGCATCAGCTACCTCATGACTTTTAGTGACTGGTCAAATCCCTCATCCCTTGTGGTGGCTTCTACTCAACAGGACAAAACCCTTCACTCACCAGTGCCCTGCTACTGAACTCGGGCAAATCATGGCTCGGGATTCACCCAGCTGCTCTGAACCCACTGCCTCAAATCAATAAAAGCTTTATAGGATTTTCTGCTTTCCCCACGGGAGAAAAATACCTGTGAATGTGTTGTTTGGAAAGGCACTGATTAGCATAGTGCTGGAGCAGTGGTGACCTAAGGATCACAGGCTCAGCATGAGCAAGGCTTCCAAGTGGAAGTATCTAGCAGAATAAGTACTCATTTCTCTATCAACATTAACCCTTTCCTAGCTTAGAAGTTCTATAATCCACCTGTTATACTACTCAGGCACCTGAATCAAAGCAATAAAAACTGATCATCTAATAAATTAAAATCATCAGCCACCATGGCCTAAGCAAGCAATGCTTCTTTAAAGCGTCCTCTGCCTAGCTGCAAAACACCTATTGCCATCATGGGATGGCATGTAGGGGCTGCAGGTAGCCCAGCAATTCCACTGCACACTCCCTTTGCCTTTTCACTATTTTATTGCTATTATTCCCTTCTGTTCCATGGTGAGGACTGCAGTGGAACAGCTCAGCTCCTTTGGAACTGCTCGCCCTCACCTAGGAGAAGATCTTTACTGGTTTTCAGGGATTCAGTTTTTCCCCCTTTCTTCTTTTATCACCAAGGCTACAAGCCTTGGCAACAGGGAAAAGGGAACTTGTATTTACAGAAGCAACGAGGAGGGCAGAGAGCTGGAACAATCAGTGCCTGCTCTGTCCTCAGCAGCCAGTTTTGGATGGAGCAGAGCAAGGCAACGCTGAAGATCCTCTGCATCAGATACTGGGAACAATGAGAGCAATGGGACAGTGCCTCGGGGAAATACTTAATTATAAAGCAGTGTGGGTCCCAGAACAGGAGCCTGGAGAACCCCCAGTGTCCATGGGTGTTGCATTAAAGATAAAGAGGCTTAACTGCAGCAAGCTGCCTCCCCTGGAAGAAACCCGATTGATGCAGCGCTGGGTAATCCAGAGGAGATGGTTAATCTCTGCTGCAGAAACTGATGTTCTTTGATAACAAATGCTGCAAACAAATCCTAAAATAGGAGATTAACATTTGTTGGGTTTTTTTTTTTCCCCAGTAAATATGTTAAGAGAGCTCTGCTGGGGACTTCTATTAAGCATCTGGGGTGAATGACAATTGAAGTTGGTATTGAAATTTCATATTTCACTTGCTAGGGGATGTTCTCCCACCTAAACTCAAGTAATAACTTCTAGAAACTAGAATATCTGAAAGAAAACAAAGAGAATTACTACATAGGTTTACAGATCTGTTTTATAAGCAATCTGCAGGGTGAGAAGAGTTGAAGGGAAAAGGTAACACTGATCCTCTGAGGTCAGCCTAAAGCACTGGGCATCTCAACCATTTAATTTGCTTTTTCCTTCCTTGTGGAACCGCTCTGAGAAATGTGGACATTTGTGATTAGACTTTAAATAGGCAAAAGTCAGGCCAGTTTGGGCTTTATGGTGATTATGTGTCAAGTGTATTTCACTTTGAGGCAACCCCAAACCCCCTGTGTTTTATCAGTTTTACATGACAGAAAAAGAGAGAAAATAAATTTTTTTTTATAAAAGACTACTACACTCAGAAGTCTAAGAAAAGGTGATTAATAATCTGTCACATCCTAGGCCTCTTTATCAGCTCTTTCTCTGGCAGAACAATGCAATGGCATTTTCCTAAAACAGGAAAATTTCATTGTGACACAGACATCATCTTGCCACCTAATTCCCTAATAAATCATGGGTGCATTACATGATATTAAGACTAGAGAAAGAGCTTCTCCTGGCTGTAGAATCAGCCTTTGATGGCCATGACAAAGGGTAAGGGAGGTAACTGAGATAGGATGAAGTGCACACGTGTAGGACAGCTCCTCCCTAGAAATCCAGCTTTTGTGCAGCTGCCTGCAGCCCGTCTCTTTCTTTGGTGATGTGTCACAGGGAGGAAGGCACAGCCTCACAGTCACTCATTCTTCTCTGCCAGCATTTCTCTAGGCTGACCAGGATTTCATCAATAATTCCAATTTAGCCTAAATTTCACTGTCTTTACCAACAGAGGCATTGTCAGAAGTTGTCCAAACACACGGACTGGTAGCTCTCAGCTCACCCAAACACACCCACAGTGCTCATCTCCAGTTGCCAACTGCCTGGGTACAGCATTTTTCACATGAAACCATCCCACAGTACACGACCTTGCAATCTGAGACAGAAATCAGGAGTGGGGAGAAAGGCACAGCACCTGGGAATCACTGGGTTTTGACCAGCAAGTCTCATTTCAAGACCGGATAGGTGATTTCACTTCAGAAAAAGTACAATATCCACTGTTACCTCTTCTGCCTCTCCTTTATTCAGCATCCAATATCATTTCAAGGACCCTGATGCTTCTGCAGTGGTGTAACAGGTGAGGAGCTGCACATCTGCAGTGTGTTCACTAGTGAATTCCCCATTGTCCACGGTGCAGGGTCATGGCTGTTCTTTATTCCTCTGGCAAATTGATTACAGCTCTTTAAAGCCCCTCAAGCAACACAAAGCAGGCAGAAGAATTATGAGCCAGTTTAATGCCTTTTACCTTGAGAGGAAAAACCTGTAGCTCAGAGCAGCAGCGAAGAAATTCAATATACACAGGGGCTTCAGCTGGAGGCTCCCAACTCCATCAGGGGTTCTTAGCACCCTGACAATGAGGTTGCTTTGCAAATGCAGCAGATTACTGGAGTAACAAAAGGGTTCTTGGCCACTGGCTGCTGTGAGTGTAGCTGGAGTATTTCTCTACAGCTGGTTGACACATGTTCTGCAAACAAACTTTCAAGTCTGAGGTATCGCAGGGCTCACCGAGGTTTGGTTCATCATGTTTGTTACACGTTTTACACACATGAAAATGACAAGAAATGGTACCAAATGGTACATTTCAAACAAAACTCGGTTTCCCACCTTCTCTGAGGTTGGGGAGAGCCATTCCAGTTCCCATCCTCGCCAGCTCAACTGCTTTTTTTTCCCAGTACCTCACAGATCTCCCATTTAGTGAGGAAAAGCCATGAAGTATGAAGATGAGGAGCTAGGCCAGACCTTCACACTCACCTAGGGCTGATGCAGAATGGGGAGAGGATTAGGAAGGATGCCTTTTAATCAGCTCTAGGATACAGTTCCTAAAACAGGCTTCAAAATTTTATAGTTTTCATGTATTCATTAAATAATTTCTTCAGCCTATAGCGTGTTGTTTCAGAAAGTCACTAAATAGGTTTTTCTGACTGATGGCACAGCACCTCAGTGCCAAAGACTGACCATATTCCCACACACACCTTTTTTATTACCCCTGAGAACTGCTGTATAACCAGAGCTTCCACAAACACCCATTTGCCCCGATTTGTCAAAATCCATGTACTCTTCTCGAGCACTGACAACACATCCTTGCTCTTGGATCATTTGTCACTTGCTGGGGGGGGGGCATTTCTCCCCCATGTGCAGAAGCACAGGAACAAATAAAGTGGAAAAGGAGTGTTATTCCATGTCTGTTCTGAAAACGAGCTGCCTGCTTTGAAGGATGGCACCACAGACCCTGCACATTCACTATTTAGGAACAGAATGCAAGTGGCAGCACTTGCAGACAGCAGAATATTTAGGTTGCTCAAGCTTAGAAAAAAAAAAAAAAAAGACTGAGAGAATGTCAAAAGGAGAGATAAAAACCACAGTGAGTCCTGTCACTCTCTGACAAAAGCACTGTGTATACTGAATAGCTAATTAGTGATTGTAAATCCTCCCTAAGTGTGGCAAGAATGACTCTGAATTCATTTGGGACACCACTAAAAATGCCTACTCCGTTTTCTACAGCAGCTAAATACAAGATAAACAAAAAGATTGAGATAGCAAATAACTGAGGAATATGTCATTAAATCAATTATATGTTTCCACTGACAATAGTATGTTCTCTCCCCATCCCTTCAGAGAGGGAAAAGCAGTCATACCAGAAACCCAAACACAGGGAAATTTGCAGGAGAATGAAAACTTGCTTTTAGCAAGATTTGATCTGCTGCATGCTGGTTATTCTCACTGTCTCTCTAATTTTTTTGCTAACATTTATACCTGTGGCTTTCCTGTTATAATACTTCTATCATGCTAAATATCACTGAAGTTATTAGCTTAATGAAAATGCTCCTCCCTCCCCAGTCATGACACCACTATCTTTTTCCCGAACTCTTTGAAGTGTGTATTCCCTGGCAAACACTGGCATTAATCTGTGAAAAAGAAGTTTAAATGCAATTGTATGACAGGATTTCTATATCCCCCTAAATGCAGGCACCACATTTAAGGCAAAATTCTGTCAGAATTTGTCATCTTGCAGAGAGGAACCTTAAAGTTGCTTCTAAGGATCCTCCTTTCCGTTCTTCCTCACGCAGGCAAGAGAGCTGAACCTTCCTTGGAAGCACAAGCAGTGGCAGATGGAGCAGACTGGGCTCCAAATGCAAGGGACACGAGAGGCTGTTTTGTGCAGGAGATAAACACAGAATGTTCTGTGCAGCCAGCACCCCTGAGCCCTCCTGTGCCTTGCTGCAGCACACATCACTTGGCTTGCAACTGCTCCAACACCCACTTGGGCTTCATTGCCTGGTCCAGAAACACCACCCTCACTGGCAGCCCTGAAGCTGCTGCTGAGTGGCAACTGGGAGTCTAGAGCCAGGGTGCAAGTTTGGTCCTAAATAATTAGGTTTAGGATCCAAAATATCAGAAGCAAAAGCTATCTGTGGGGTGATGCTGACTCCATAAATCACAAACGTCACTTCAGCTTGAGAAAAAACTCAGTTTTGAGATGCTTTCTCTCAGGAAAGTGTAAGTGAAGGGCAGACCAGGTGGGCAGAAAGCTTAGTGCCTTGGGTGTGAGAATTCCTCCCATGCTAAGATCCAAGAACTGTTCTGGTCCCATTTAGAAGATGTAAGTTCTATGAAGAGCTGCAGAAAAATGGTAGGATTAACTAGACATTAATGTCTCCCTTTCTTTGGCATTAATCTCATTAAAATCCTCATGGAGATCCCAAGATTTTTCTCAGCTTTTTACTGGAATAAACCCAGTATTTTCTCCTATGTTGGGTAACAGGCACCTTGTGTTCACTCAATGTGCAGCAGCAATGCAAATAACGTGGGCAATCCCTAAAGCTCTTTGGATCTGTAAAATTCCTGCTTGAACTACTTATATTTATTAATTTCATTAACAAAACCTCCTTGTTCTGCCTTCAGAATCCTAAGCAAGTGATGAGATTCTCAGCCTAGAGCCCAGACTAGTGAGGGGAAGGCCAAGCCACTCAGTGCTTCTCCCAGCTCCTAGAACTTGTAACAGCAGAAGAAATTTTCTGTCATTAAAATAAAATTACTTGTATCGTATCTGTTCAAATGTTTAAGTGGCACTAGCAGAGTCTGAGTGACAGATACCCAATATTTCTGGTGCTGACAGATATTCACAGAATGCCACTCATCAGCCTTGGCACAATGACTCCTATTGAAGCAGGAGCCACTCTTGTTCACACAACACGTACAGCTTTAATCAAAGTTGTACTGATTTGGAATGTTTGATTGACAAGTTCTCTTTGCTGCTGCCTCAGCTCAGCTCTGACATTACCAGCACACACTCCCCAGCAACCCAGCACTAAACCTGAGGGGTTCTCTCATGGCTTGCCCATAAAGGGGTAGCATTTTTTTTGACACAGGTCCATTAAGGGGTGGACTCTGCACCCCTGCAGCAGATGGGGTCTTCCCATCCTGAATCAGAACTCCAGAGCACTCCTTTGGAAGAAAGTTTTTGTCATCTCAGGCCTAGAAAATGAGTAAATCATTCTGGGCAGCAACCCAGAGCAGCAGGGACAGCTGAAGGGTGGCACAAGCCAGAGTGCCAGGCTCCTGAGGAGAGAATACCACTGCAAACTCTCTTGGCCTCACCACTAGGAGGATGAAGCTCAATTTGCTGAACATTCCAAACATAAAATGACCAATTCAGCATTATCATCACCCTCTGTGTTTCCTGCTGGGAGCCATGTACTGTGGAACAGGTGTAAACACACCCTGTGTGTCACACAGCTGTCTTCTGCCCACAGACACACCCAGCTGAGCTCTGGCAAGCAGAAATTGAAAGTTTAGAAGAATAACAGCAACGCAGCAGTCAAACAAAATACACAGTGGATGTTGTTTCCATTGGCTACCTCCACAGACCAGTTCTGAAAAGCATCTCTCCAGACGACAATCTGTGGTTACTACTGACCCAGGGTGCTGGAGATTGAACAGGATCAAGAGGTATGTTGTGCCATCACCAAAAGCAAAATCAGAGAGAATAAAAGAGGTCTCAGAGAGAGAAACTAGTGTCTGCTGCAACAGACTGCTCCTGAGACTTGATTATTAGCAGATAACCAACTGATGCTGCTGCAGCTTAACCAGAGGCTGTTAAAGGAATGAAAAAGACAACGTCTGTATTATCTGAAGATCCCAAGTGTTGCAAGAAGCTGCATAAAATTTAACCCAGTGCAGATCCAGAATCCCAGAATAACTTGTTTTGCCTCGAGAAAAACACAACTAATCACAGCAGTGATTCTATTTTGCAAGTGTTCTTTATTTGGATCAGCTCAGCACGTGGAACACTCCCCAGGGCAGCCACCAAACTTCCAACTGCTGCAACTGCGCTGGGTGAAAAGCTCCTGTGCAGACTGCAGCAAAAGTAGAGGCTACTTCATCTCCAGAACAGGTCAGCAATTTGTCACACCAGCCCTCTGATGAACCATCAACCTCATTATGGCAGTTGACTGCACAGGCTGCCCCTGGGAGCCCAGTGCTAACAGTGTGCAGAGAGAGGCAAGGCACAGCCCGAGCTGCTCATTAGAGAGCCACTTGAAAGAAACACTTCCACACGAGGCTGAAGCAAGCAGTGCATTTAGAAAAACGAAAATCAGTGCAAGGAACCCAAAAGCTAAGCCTGTGTTTTCAAGTAATACCATCCCAAGCAGCTTTCAGGAGAGCCCAGGAACGTGGTTCAAACCACATGGATCAAAAAGAGGGAGTTTCCACAGGTCAGCTCGTACCAGGCAAGTTTCTATCTCCTTGGATCAACTTTTTCTGCTGTGGTTTGAGTGCTTCATTTTAAATCCAAGCCAGCCAGGCAAGCTGCTGTACAAATGGGGAGTTCTGCTCCCTTCAGCTTTGCTTTGAGCAGTACCCAGCTCAAGGAACCAAACTGGAAACCCACAGAAAATAGTTTTTTACTCATCATGTCCCAAAAACCAGCTGCTTGCAGGGTCAGACAAGCCCCAGAGCATCCCCAGAGGACAAGATGGGACCACGGGAGAGAAGCAGGAAAAGGCACTCTTTTGTCCCCAACTTCTCATTAGACTGGCACACTCTCAAACAGCCTCTTTCTTTTCACAACTATTCCTTTGTAAAAGGCACATCACGATTTGATAGCATGTCCTCTAACAGGATTTCAGAGCATGTCAATGCCTCCTCCAAAGCACCCTGGACCCTGTTAAACTCAGCACAATAGCACAAAAGCCTCCATGCTTCCTTCTGCTCTCACAAGTATTTTTCCCATTCCCCCTGCACCTTTGTTAGTCCAGCTCTACACATCACATTTTAGAAGAACAAGGTGTAAAACGTGGTGCCAAAATTCATGTTTCACTGCGGGGATCAGCAGCCTGATTATTAAAACATAATCCAACAAATGTTCAGCACTGCTGCAAATCAGACCATTTAAACACAGAGAATCACCACCTACCTTCGAGGTTTTCTGGTGAGAAGGCTGTTGTCCTCCCAGGAGCAGCTCTCAAGAGGTGATGATGGCTTCTCTTCCTGTACAGATCCCCAGTGGACATGTCCATCAGTCACTTTAGCTACACCAAAATAATGGAAATGGTCTCTTGCTTTGGTTCAGTGATTTATTCCTGAGGCCCAAGAATAGAGCTGAGCAAAAAACCATGGCTAAAGTTTGGAGAGTATAATAAATGGACAGGCTTCAAATGCACTATGAACTGCTTTCTGTTCATCTGAGTTCATGTAAAAAAAAATAAATCCATCTGAATGAATCAAAAGATGCATTATCTCTCTCGAGATCCTCCATGAAGAGCATCTGAAGTCACAGGAAGAACAAAGTGAAAACACACACCCAAGTGAAGGTGTGATGTCAGCTACAAAGGCATTTCAGATACAGCTGCATGAAGAGGCTTTGTTAAAAGCACAAGATCTTCCTGAGGAGCGTAAGGCCTTGTCCTTTTCCTTTGCCATCCTCTCCAGCACTCAAAGCCCACGGAGAAGCACTTTTGAAGCTTTAAGAGAAGACAAATCACAGCTCCAACAGCCTTGACTTCAATTAAAAGCCCAGGGATTCTTCTCAAAACACCCATCTACTTGAAAAATCAGAAGAGACGAAGCCCAGTAACGCCTGTGGCGCCTGAAATACTTACGAGAACGGTGCAAAACAAATCCCTGTGCTCGGCGGAGCTCCCTGTGCTCGCCCCGGTCCCTTCGCGGGCTCGAAGCAGCCGCCGCCTCAGGCAGGGCCCTGCTCCTGGCGAGGCCTGGGCCGCCCGCCGCGGGAAAAACGCTGACTTCCAGAGGCGAGGGGCAGCGGGATCTGTGGGGATAGCCCCGGGGGGGGCGACAGCGACGAGAAGCAGGGGGGAGCCAACGATGAGAGGCGGGCAGGGCCGGGGACACCGCTCGGACCCCCAACCCCCGCACGGCGCGGCCGCCGCCATCTTGACGCCTTGCACGCGGCCTTTTGAAGGCAGCGGCGCCACGCCCTGTGCGGGTCCTCAGCTGAAAAGCCGCCGGGTTGCCCCACAACCGCTGTTAGGAACGAGCTCGGCGCTGCTCCGGGGCCGGGAGAAGCCGGTGGGTGTTCCCCGGGGGAAGTCTGGAGGTGTTACTCCAGAGAAGCCTTAATAACCAGCTCCAGAGGCCTGTGCGCGCCTGAAGGGGAGCGAGGGAAGAAAGGAACAAGAAACTCTTCACCTGTCTCTCTGCCTCCTGCGCTCTCGGTGAGTGTCTTGAGTGTTTTCCTCCTTCTTTAAGCGTCTCGAAGCTGTGTGTCCGTGTTTGTGCGTGGCCTGGGGTGTAGGCCCCACTTCCTCCTGCTGCCAGAGAGGGTTATGGGCAGGAGAGTTCTCCGTGGCTTTGCTCCTTTGCCTGGAGTTCTTTGAGCTGCTCCTGAGGGAAGGGTGTTGGTTGAAGCTCTCTCACCTTGTTTCCCCTCTCCAGGCTGTGCTGCGTCACCGGCAGGGTGAGCAGGTGGCACTTGCTCTGGCCCTGCTGTCAAGTGTCAAGGGATAAAGTTTTTCCAGGCTCCTTGGGCTTGTCTCCTCCTGTTTGTTACCTGCCATGTCTGTGCTGATGAGATGTGAAGCTAAGGTTGTGTAGTGGCCCTTCCTGCATTAGCAGAAGTTGATTTGAAGGTTAGGTAAAGAGATTACAGTGATTTCCCTTGTGCTGTTAATTTTCAGTAGTGTTTCAGTGTGTGTTTGAACTCTGCCGAGCAAACATGGCTGGCTTCTGTTTTATTCTTGAATAATTAGGGCTTAGAAACACAAGTAGCTTTGGCCTCACATAAAGCAAGAGCTTCTGAGCTAAGTCCCATCAAAGGTCCATCCAGTTCTCTTCCAAAAGCTCCTGTGAGGAGCCAGGCTGGGGCAAGCATACTTCATTTTCTCACCTTGGACTGCAATTAGACCTCACCTGAGATGGCTAAAGTCTCTCCAGCCACTCGCCTTTCCAGCGTAGACATTGTGCACAGAGATCTCAAACAGTAGCTTTTCACACCCGAGTCTCGAGTAGCTCTGTAAACACTGTGGCCCAGCACTTGTGGTGCGAGTTCCAAGCTCCTCCAGCGTGCCGGGCTGAATTCGTTCGTGGCTCTCAGCATTTCCATCCTCTTCGTGCTCCCACTAGGTGGCCCCCATTCTAACGCAGGCTGATGCACACCAGTGTCCTGCAGGGAAGCAGAACTCATCGGGAGCCTCGGGGATGATAGACCGTGTGCTTTTTCACTGCACGTTCCAAATAATTCATTTCCATGCTGTCTCTTGTAGTTAAAAACAAAATGGAAGGCTAGTGGAAGGTCCAGAGGGGCAGCTTTTCCAGGAGTAAAAAGCCAGGCTTTTAGACTCTGAGCACAACTTGGGTGCCTGAAGTTATTTGTAACACCCAAAGATTTACCCCAGATAGTCTCTAGGTCTTGTGCAAACTGATGCCTGCCCCTTTGAGCAGGTTTCTGCCTGCTTGGCTGTCACTGTGCTGGGTTTGTTCTTGATTCCTCCATCTGTCCCAGTCCCCAGTTGTGCCCATGATGGTGTGCAGGTGTTAAGAAGAAGTTTGGAGACTTACTTTTATGCCTTTGTGTTTGTTATGCTTGCATTAAATCAAGGAGTCAGCATAATACAAATAAGCAGCCCAGCATACATTAGTTTTCAGAACCTTTTTTGTCCTCACCGTTCCACTTAAATGACTTTATCCACAGGTAATGTGTTTATCTCTCTGCTCTGTAGTGTATGTGACCAGGTCTCTGCTTTTGGAACACCCTGTAACTCTGCTGTTCTAGTGAATTGAAATTTCAAGCACCTTTTTGCATGTGCATAAAGAGTATAAATTAAAAATAGGTGCTTTTTTTTCTGTAGACCAAGCAGCCTGCATGAGAGGTGATTACCAAACACAGGCTTTGTGGAAAGGCAGAGAGAAGGCATGTGGGTAACAGCAAGAGGTGTAAAACCTGCTCGAAGTGCTGCAGTAGGGAAGGAGTATTAGATGGAGGTTAGGGATGTAAAATTCCTTCTCCATTCTCCTTCAAACTGAAGCTTTTTACAAGTGTAAGGAATATTTTTTACTATTGTCTTTTTACTGGATTCCTTTTGAGATGAAAGAAGCTTATACTGGGAAAATGCAGAGTGTGTGTGGCCTTTGAAAATCTGGATACTTTAGGTCTTAATAATTGTTTGATGCCACTTCGAATGTGGGATTGTTTTCTCCTCTGCTGCTTCTTTACCTTCTTACTGGTGACTTTTTATCTTTGCCTGTGCTGTGTAAGCATTCTAAAGGAAAGCTTTGCTTCTTTACTTGGAGTGTCCAGCAATTTCCTCTGTTTGGACTTTGAAGAGTGTGGGACTAACCTGTAAGTGCTTTAAGCACCGTGTTCATGAGGGACTTCTGTCTCCTCAGCTTATTTTTTTGCTCAGTGATTTAACTTGGCTGCTTCCATGACTCTTTTCTGAGGTGCTGCTTTGGTTGGATTTAGGTGGAGCAATTAAAACAAGTGAAACTTGCTGTCATTCCTGTGCTGTGAAGAATGGAATATCCACACAGATCCCTGTGAGCCTCTGCCTGCGTTTGAGCTCAGCTTATAAATGGCACAAAGAGAATATTGCATTACAGTTTCAATCTCTGCTTTCCAAGTGCAGATGCTGATGTGACCAGAGTTAGTTCAGCACTATCAATCATCAGAAAGCTTATTGACAGTTCAGAATAGTTCTATCAATATCTCATTTGCTGTCTGATCTAATGCACAGGCTGTGTAATGCCAATGCAATGACTCCATCCCTCAAACCAGGAGACATAATTTCTTATAAGTGTTTGTAAAAGGCCTACGTTTTGATGTCTGCTGCATGCAGTTAGATGGATGCCTTTGGTCTGCTCTACTGCTAGGATGATACCTGGCAAGAAAAACTGCCTTTACAACATAAGTTCCAAGCACCTGCAACGAGATTGTTGAAAGAAGTGTGTACTTTGATGAAATAAATGGCTTTTGGAATGGCTTTGTATTCCAGGTTAAGTGGCGTAGCCTTTATTAGGTGGAGTTCTAAACAGTATTTAAGGTAAGCTGCTGTAGCTGAGTGATGTCTGCTGAAGAGAACCCCCCCAGCAGCTCCAGCTCCTGCTCTGGTTTGTGCCTTTCTCTGCTGCCATGCCCAGTGCAGGGCTGCGTGTGCTGGAGCCCTGGGCAGCTTGTGCAGTCACTGAGGGCTACGCTGGGATTTGGGCTCAGGGTTTAGTGGATCCAGATGCTGCCCAGTGTGGAAACCCAGGAGCTGAGGCCAGCACATGATGCTGATTCTCTGGAGCAGAAGATGGACAGAGATGTATTTCTGTTCTTTGCAATCAGTGGCCAGCACAGCTGAGCTAATGTTCAGGGGCAGGAGGGGTTAATGATTTGCTGCTGGTAGAGGCCAGCAGCTAATTACTTTCTGTCTCCAGCAACAGGGAAGCGGGATGGAATTGCCTCTGCCTAATTTGCAGTCATCGCAGTGGAATGCTCCAGTGCAGAAACATGCTGGTCCAGGCTGGCTGCTGACACTAGCCCTGGGTAAAATATGCACACACTGGGGATGAGAAGCTTTAGCTGCCCTGGGAAATGCATCCTGGTGTCTGGAGAAGATGATGAGGGGTGTCAAGAGGAGGCAGTTTGTACAAATATTCAGGGCAGTTTTCTCTGTAGCCAAACTCAAGAGCTGTGTGCCTTGGCATGACACTAACTGATTACTCCTAAGCAAGTATGATGTGGAAACTGAATGATTACTTCAAAGATTCTGGTATCCCAATGTTTTGATTTTTGAATTTGATTTTTTTTGACAAACTGGTTATCAGGAGTGATCTTGGCTGAGTCTGGGATGAGTGGTCATGCAATAGGGTTGATTTAAGGTGACTTTATATAAATATATGGGCATTCTAGAAGCCTTTTTTCCCCTTTCTCCTCAAAGAACAGGTCCTGATGGGAAGTATTTTCTTCTGAGAAAAAATTTAAGGATCATAAAGTTTTCTTTTCTGGAATTGAGAGGAAAATTTCCCATTTCTAAATATTGCCTTTAGGAAATGCCAGCTCGGCGTCATGATTTTTAAACAGTTCACTTATCTGTTGTTGTGACTTCTGCTAAACATGCAAATGCTTGGGATTTGCAGTAGCTTTTAATAGGCAATTTTAAAGTTAAAAAACACTGGAAGATGTCTACAGTTACAAAAACATTTATATGAAAAAATCAAATCTGAACCCAAATGTTTTGAATTGGAACCAGCCCCTTTTGTGGGGTGTGGAAGGGAAGAAATCAAAACCATTCCATGATGGGTGCTCTCGGATGAATAAGCTTTTGCTGCTACAATATTGAGGGGGGTGATTAAAAAATAATGATGTTTGAAACAATGTCAGGCCTTAGTTTGGTTTTGTTTGTTTGATTTTGTTAATGTGTGTTTGTTTTCTCTAACTTGTTAAAGTCACCTGAAACTCAGAATACTCTGTTTTTTTGTTGCCACAGATTTGGGAATGCTAAAACTTAGCTCAAATCTGGAATATTCAGTTTTTCAGGTATTCTAAATAAAGCTGAGATTGTGGATCTGAGGTTTAAATCACTCGCATGGGGTGGAAGTGTGTGCTTTTGATCAGAAGCATACTGGAAATTCCACCAGCAAATAGATATTAATATGAACCACAGACAGCTAAGTGCAGAATCTCCTCAGGAGACCAAAATACACAGACCTGAAAAACCAACAAGTAGCTCTGATGTTGCTTCCCAGCCAGAATACTTGGGTCTAACTCTGGAGAATTACGATAATAAGTGCATTAGAGATGTAGGAGAATTTAGAAGTAGTTATGGTGAACGTGAGTAGGAGAAGCGAGTGTTTGAGGTGGTAAAAAGGTGAATATTATCACTTATTTATACAGAATTATGGCTGTGTAATGTTTTCCTGCATTTCCTCAGGCTGATGGCACAGAGCAAGCCTAGTGTGGCTAAACTCCTGTTTGCTGTAGATAATGAAGAGTGAAATCCAGGCTTTTGCTTCTGTTTCAGTTTTGGCGAGAGGGTCATTTCCTAGGCAATTATCTACCAACAAACTCTTGGCCTGGTGTGTGCAGAGCATCATGAGGCCTCTCGCAGGGCGGGGGAATTCTGGATGGAAAATCTGAATTAATATGACTGTTGCAGCACAATTGGAGGTCCAGTATTACACTGCTTTTGTTGCTTGACCACTTAATGGTGCTGAGAACATCAATGTGACTGTATCCGTGCATCACTGCACACTTCATTGGGGCTGTTTTATTCAGGAAGAAATAAAGTTGCTCATAGCTCTTGGTGAATGTTAGTGCAGAATTGTAAAATACTTTTTCTGGTGCACTGTGCTGTAACAAAGCACAACCCTGTCATTAACAGTGCAACTTTGGGCACTGAGAATGTAGAAAATTACAAGTTTCAGCCTTCTGGTATGTAAATAGTAGACTGTAACCACCTAACCTTTGCTATAAGTACCTGCAATTACAAGCAATAAAATGAGTTTATTTTTAGGCACACAGAGTTTGCTCGTGTGACTGAATTACTGGGCACAAGAGGTTGTCTGGGCAATGCCAGGGTGCAATAGTTTATTCCATATACTATGTGTTTTCTGTATATTGACTAAGAACACTGCCAACAGATCCGTTGTAAAGCAGTGTGAAGTTGCAGCTTTGGGAAGATGCTGCCCGCCTTCCTGAACAGTCGGGGAGCTGCCAGGAGGAGGAGGAGGAGGGTGGCAGTGATGTTTCAGCCTCCCAGCTGAAGTGGGGATGATAAATGACACTGAGGTTTTCTCTGCTGGGCTTTTGTTTTGGTTTGAGTTTTGTGGCAACATTTTGCAAGCAATTGTTGCTTTCTTTAAGTGGCTCTGTCAGTTACCTTGTTTTCTCCAGGATGTTTCCCATACTATAGACAAATATTTATGTTGGGGATGTACTGAGTGTATGTTCTGAAAGGCCACAGGGTTACCAGGGAGTGAGAGTCCATGCAGGTGTTTGTCCCTAGGGAGATTTGCAGTGGCTTCAATCTATGAAGCATCATATACTGGGTTTTTACTGGTTTTTTTACTCCTGAACAGTGAATTCCCAACAAACATCAGTTTAAGAATGTAGTTCTTGGTTTGTTTTAAACAAATGACCATGTGCCATCTTAGCTGGGAGCATTTGTGAGCCCCAGTGTAGTGGGAATTTTGACCTGGCTGTCATCACCAGCTCCAGATCCGTGGTGGGGATTAAGTTCCCGTGCAGCGAGGAGCTGTTTTCTTGTGACTCTGCACTTTAGTGAGCAGGCTGTATCCTTGGGGGAGATTCCAAGTGCACACGTGGTTTCTAGACTTGCAGGAGCTTTCCTTTAGCTCCAAATGACTTATTCATAGAGGTGTTAATTTGAAAGATGAACAAAAAAAAGAGACTCGGGAATGCTAACAATGCATAAACAGAATATTTTACAGTATTTCTAGTTAATATCTAATGAGACAACTCATCCTTCCTGGAATTCCTGCTTCGAAATCCAATTATTGTTAATGAGAATTTGAAGCCTGCTGCATTAAAAAGAATATGTTAAGGATGTGCTCAAGCAACAACTTGTGGCTATATATCCATATTTAGCACCTTCAAAGGGAGATGAAGCTAGTGTGCCTGCCTGCATGCCTGTAATTAGTATTGTCATCAATTATAAATACAGCAGCTTGCTGTAAACTTTGAATCTGGATTCATTTAGGGCCTTGAAGCCCCAGCATGCCAGGCTGTCTGGACTGTGGGAGCTGATGTACAAGACCTCTGAGAGCTCTCTCCGTTTTTATTAGGAATTTTAGCCCTAACAGCAGCTATGTTGTTGCAGAGAATGGAAGAGACATCTGCCCCAGCAGCCCATCAGTGGAGCCCATCTGACTGCATGCTGCACCCAGAGATGTTATGGATATTTTACAGCCTTGGGTTAATGGAACCTCCTAAGTGCTGATAGAGGGGAAATACCTTTTATGTTCACATTGAAATATAGACTTATCCAGAGCATGTTACTGACAGTCACGTGTGCTTGCCCAGGTCTGACCAAAGAGAAAATAATTCTGCCTCATCAGCTGGTAATCTAATGGGAAAGTCTTGGGATTTCATTTGAATTCTTGAAGTACAGTATGGTGTGAGAGAAAGGAGGCTACAAGAAATCTTAGATTTATTTTTTTTTATTAAGATAGAAATAGACTGAGAGCTTATTTTGGACTTCAACCTGCTTGGCATCCTTTGAGTTGGTGGTCTGCACCAGTGGCTGCATTCAGCTGCCACCTGTAATTGCCACATTTCCACCTATTTCCACAGAGATTTAGCAAGAGCAGTTGCTAGGAGTGACCTTGAGCATCACCTTGAGCTGTCAGTGGAGATGTTTTCTTTGTTCTTCTGTTGCTAACTTTCTACAGAGGAGGAATAAAAAAACCCTTTGATGCCCTGTAGTAAAATAGCTTGAGCCAGGTGCAAGTGGAGTCCAGGCAATATGGGCTTGTACATGATTGACCACTTAAATATTTATCTTTTTTTGTTTCAAATGCAAACACCAGATCTTCAAAATATACGCTGCACGCTGTGTGTTAACCTCTGACATCCTGCACAATTTAAAATGTGAAGCAATCTGTATAGTTTGAGAGATTTCCCTGCAAGTTGCTAAGTCTTTTTTGCCTTTATCACTTGCTGTTATCCTTAGTCAAGCAGTTCTCTTTATACTCTTGAAAAATGCCAGTCATTTTCAGCACAGTGAACAATCTTCATGTTGAATTATTTACATTAATTTGCAACGTGATCTATAAAAGGAAAGCATTTCAACTTTTGTATGCATGCCAAATTCTTATAAAAGAAATAAATAGGGTTTTTTTTCCCCTCTCCTCCTTCAAATTAGACGTCTTTGGCATATGGTGAAAATATAAATACATGTATTCAGACAGGATCTAAGTGGATATTTTGTTTATATCAGCCATTGAAAAGAGATTTCTGCTTTTTTTGGGAATCTCTTTACTAAGAGTTGGGAAGGGTGAGCTTTGGTCATTTACACTTGCAGTGTAGCCTGGCAAAGCTTGTCTGTCTGTCCTGGCCTTCTGAGTGCTCCAAGGCTAAGGGAAGGAAGCATTGCAAGAGGTAATTCTGGATCAGGCTGCCCACTGGGAAAGATTCCTTGTAATGCCTGCCAGCAAGAAGTTGACTTATTCACTGAAGCATCAAGGTTTATATCTCACATATTATTTTTAATCTTATCTAATGTAGCTGCGGATGTTCTCATTATGCATATAAATGTCTAAATCCTTTTTGAATCTTAGTAAGCTCTTGTTCTTAATAATACCTTCAGGAATACCACCACTGGTTAATTATGTGCTGTGGGGAAATATTTCCCCCTTTTCTTTTCAAATTGTCTTTGTTTGACATCACTGCCTGTCCGTTCGGTTCTGTATTAATTGTGGTGAATTGTACCATCCCATTTGTATTTTCTTTTAGAATTATTTTATACATCTCCATGGGTTTTGCTTACATAAACCCCTTTTTCAAACAGGCAGTCTAAACTTGCAGATTCACAGCCTTTCATTTTCAAATAGAAGGATGTTCCCTAAAGACTCATGAACTGAGCTGAGGAGTAACTCATTGATCACTGTTTCCCCCACAATGTTCAGCAGGAAGTTTGCTCAGATGCTCCACTGGCATTCAAAATACACCAAGATTTCCAGTTTTCCTCCAAACCCCTCCCATTCTGATGCAGTTTTGGCTGGGTTATTTTATGTGCTATTATTGTGGCCCTGTTTAATTGTAATGTGCTGGGAAAGCATTTTCCATTTTCTTGTGGTTGATGTGCAGTAGCTTTCTGCTCCTTCCCATTGTTGTCTTCCCCTCTGGTTAGTATTACTGTTAAATCCTGTTATGCCTGATTCAACATTGTTTTTTTCCCCTCAATCAGAGAGGGAGGCAGGTTTTTTATAGGTGCAAGATGTGTTAAGATTTCATGGGTATTAGTGGCACTTGTTATCAGTGCTGTGAGCACTCTAACAATTATCCAGTCCCAACAGCAGGTAGCATTTTGCTGAAGATCAGTAAAAAGCTGAAAGAAAAGGCTGGAGAGAACCTTACAAGCACAGGCTAACTAACACAGTTGAGCCTGGGGATTAAATTCAAGTGGATGTGTAATTTGCTCCTTGATTCTTTAAAGACTGACCCTCTGACTCATGGTGAGCATTTGGAGGCCTCGTGTAATTTACACTGACCCGCTGTGAGCGTGCTGGGCCATCCCACAGCCCTGTGAGCATCTCAGAGCAGAACCCAGACTTACACTGCCAGCTTTTTGTCAACAGTCACTGTGCCTTCCAAGTGACCTGGGCTCTGCTGGCTCCTGCCAAGGCAGTAAGAGGGCAGGGAGGTGATGCTGATCACTTCAGGGGCACTCGAGAACCTGCCAGTGCCCGCTCTGGGCAGCAGGAGGTGGTTGCTGTTCCCAGAGCTGGAGGCTGATGCTGCAGAGGCAGCAATTTCTTCTGCTGCCCTGTGTTCACTTCACCCTCTGGCTGAATCCAATACAGGGCTCTGAGGCTTGCCTCAGGCTGTTTTGTCATGAATTGCTTCAAATGGAGATGCAGATTCAAGTGGAGAAGGTACAAGTGGCAACTGGCAGGGTTAATCTCTAGCTCGCTGAGCCCACAACCATGGGGGCTGGAAGGTGCTCCCCACACCTTAGTCGATCCCCTCTCTAGAAGGTGGCCAATCCTGTGCTCTAGTTGGGTAGTTTTTCTTAACCTGTAATAGAAAAAACAATTCAGAGCGGAATCTGAGTGGAATTTTTCCAGAGCAGGGGGCCCTGCACACTGGGGTTGGAAAACTCATCAGTACTTTCTCCAGAGTCATTCTGTGTCCCCCTTCTTGCTCCTTGCACGTGGCAATCGCTGTCAAGAAGTGATGTGTGTGCTGCTGTGCCAAAGCTGAGCAGTGGTATTTGCTGCTGGAGAAACCTGAAGATTTCTCCTCTGAAAAAAATGCTGCTCGGTTCTTGACTTGAGCTTAAGCCGCTTGGGCAAAAAGTTGAATATATTACCTAAATGCCCCATTAAATGTGCTGTGATCTTTTTCCATCTTCATGATATTATGGACTATTCCAAGAATTACTTTCTCTGAAAGATGTGCTTTGATGTGGAATTTGCTGGAATAATTCAGGCTGAAAATTCTGTATTTTTTCACTTTTTTTCTTCCAGACTAGTCCATGAGCAAGCTCATGTCCTAGATTTCAAGATCAATGTGTTATTAACATATTACACTGTTGGGCCAGCAAGTCTCTGCAGTTTGTGAAACACTGAATTTTGCTTTAAGCTATTCTTGAATTCTCTATATAAAAATGGCAAGCTGAAGCTAAAAAAATCACCCATCATTTGAGCAAATCAGGTTATATTAATGAAAAGTCCTTTAGCTGAGCCACTGTTAGAATTACAGATTAATAGTAGCTCAAGAGTCCTGATTTGTGGAGGCACTGGAATACATCTACATGTGTGAGCAGCCTCTGCTGATGGTGCTGAGCTTGAAATGGTTTGTGCTCAAGTGCCTTTCTAGATTAAAGCTGGAAAGTCACCATACAGTGCATTTCATATTAGTCTTTGCCATCCACTAGTTTAGTTTACATCTTTACTTGGCAACTTTCCCCCCCGTGAGGAAGCTTGGAGTCCCAAAATGAGTCGGTTGGGGTTTTTTCCTTTCACAGGTAGGAAGTTTTTAGGGTGAGATGAGAAGCAGAAATTGTATTTTTGAAGCCATACACATTTTTTTAGCTTGTTTTTGCTTTTCAGAGCAAAAATAGTGTACTTTAGAAATCCTTGTTCTCAGACTCAGAGAACGGCAGTGATGCTGAGTTTGTGGCTGTAGCATTTCCCTGCGTCTGCTGCTCTTCTCAGAGGGCTCCCAGCTGAACCTCTCTGCAGAGCAGAGCCCACCCCTTGCCTAAAACACCATAGGTCACATTTACATTTCTCTCATCTCTGCTCATCCCTTCCTCTGCTCACAGCAGTGCCTCTGGAAGTCAGAAAATACCATTGTCAGAGATTGTTTGCAAGTGAAAAATTCCCTTGAGTCCTTTTTTTGGTGATTTCAGCTTTGGTAATAGGGATGTTGCTGCTGAAGGTGTGTGTTAGAGCATAAATGTGGATTAAAAACTTAATCTTACCACTGGGGGATTAAAAACAAAACAAAAACCAACCTGTTGAAGGCTGTTAAACACCCCTGAGAATAAATTAAATATGTTTCCTGAAGATTCTGCCTTGATTATCAATGTACTGAGAGCATCTTCCATGACTCTGTAGAGGTTTGAGGACAGCCAATGTCTTGCTCACCAGACAGGTGTCAGTCAAACATTTGCAGCAGCACAGATCCCATTAAAACTCCAAGCAAATCTGAGTAAAGTCATTTTTAGCTTTTTGCCTTTGAAAGAGCAAGCCAAGCACTCCATCCAGCATTAATGATTCCTCTCAATACATCACTCAGTTGACTCAGTAACTTGACTATTATTAACCCTGACCATTAAATGCTTTTAACCCTTTTCCGTGGAAAGAAGGGACCTCTCAAGTATGAACAATTTCAATTAAGGTATTAATTTCATGCAGCTGCCATTTGCCCTGCAGCTTTGGATTGCTTTACTGGTACATTTTGTAAAGACAATGGAAAAAGGCAAGTCAGGCTTTCTTCTTCCATGTGTTTTTGCTGCTCTGAAGACTTCTGAGACATGAAGCTCTCTGCTGGCAATAGCAGAAGCTCAAGTGTGTGCTAAACGTGCAAACTGTGTGTCTTCTCCTGAAGTTTTACCTCCTGGGGTAGTTCAGCAGAATTTATTGGGGATGTGTAAAGTGCATCCCTGGAATAATTCATTCCACTGTCAGCGTTCTCATTATTTAAAAAAAAAAAATTCCAAATTTCTTTAACGAGGTCGATAAAATCTGTACCATGTTGGGAAATGCTGGTGCTGTTCTGGCAGATAATTTCAGAATAAAAGAGGCAATTTGTCTTCAGAAGATACTTCTGCATGTAAAGTTGTAGTTTGCACAATTTGGTACAGCAATGAGCAATTGGTAATGAGAGACAGGTCTTAATAACAGGGAAAGCTGTTTGTTTATAATTCATACATTTGAAGATTATAAGGTAACCACATCTAGAGTCAGTGTTTTATACTCTGTGCTTTGTAGCAAATAATTCTATGCAACTCCCTGAATTGCTTGGCAACTTAAGCAATATTAATTCCCACATATCTGCTTTTATCAGGGAAAGTTTTGTACAAGACAACCGAGAGCTTGCTGGTCTTTATTAGACTAAAGATATGTTTTACAGTAGTACAGTATGAACCTTCTGCAATTGGAAATGGGAACATTTTGCCCTTACATGCCTCTTTCACCTGAGGATCAAAAAGTCTTTTACATAGAGCTCATGAGGTATCAGTGTATAGAAAGAATAATCTATTGACTTGTTATTTGGTCTGTAGGAGCTACAAATTAACTCCTTCCCTTGAGGTTCATCTAGAGCTTTTTGAATCAATTGTGTATTGAGCTGTTAAGAGATCTTCCAGGGGAGTCCATCTCTGCACTCCCTTCCCACTCTGTGTTGGCAGGAGTTTTCTGCCCTAGTTGTGCAGAGAAGGTGTGAGAAGAGACAGAGCTTTGCTGGGCAGTTGCTCAGGCTGTGAAAATTAAGATGTGAATTCAGCAGTTCCTCAGCTACTGATCCTCTGGGGATGGTTTTATTTGTGGACAAAGGTTGATGAACGTCTGGCTGTTAACCTTAGAGGTAAATAGGACTTTGTGGTCATGATTTGACTAGTTTTAAGGAAATTATTACATTCCCTTTCAAAGGGGTATTGCAATTTCTTGGGATCTGTTATTGGAAAGTCTCATTAAAAACTAGTATTGCTGCATTGACATGGCTGATATACAATTGTTCACCACCTCTTTATTCCCTGGATTATCATTTCAGCCTGACTTTGTTTTAATGCTCTTATTTCTCCCTTCTGAGGCAGCATTTCCATTGGTCTCCTCAGCCCCCCCTTACCCCTGAGAATCAGAAGGAAGCAGCCACAAAAAACTGCTTTTCAATCTCCAGCAGAAAATGGTTTCCCTGGTCATAAAAAATAATAGTTTCACTTTACTTGCCTTGGGCTTAATTGTGGCTGCTGCAGAGTAAACTTTTTTAAAGCAAAATAAAACCCTCAACAAACCCTTTGTTAAAATGGAATTACTTGTGGGTAATTCATGAGCATGAAACATCACTTGATGCAGAATTGCTATCTGAACTGATAAATTTGTCACCTGTAGAAAAATTACATTTAAGTGATAAACAAATTCTAGGATGAGGCAAACTTGTTATCGTTTTAGTGTATAAACCCCTTCAATATAGCTGGCAGTCTTCAGGCTACAGAAAATTTGTGTTTTAAACAGCAAATCCCATGAGAGCTTTATGTCTCCCACGATCTGCCCGTATCCAGGATCCACGGGAAAAATGTGACCATCTGTGTGAAGTCAGGAGGGCTTTTTCAAGCTGGTGGGATTGTGCTTGCAACATGTCCTTCTTCTCCAACAAAAAGACACTCTCAAACTTCTCCACTAGGCTGGCTTGGGAGTGGAAGGAGGCCTGAGATCTATTAATATATATATAAAAAAATTTTATAT